>WNWK01049178.1:0-13295 GCA_009830355.1 Cherax destructor | reverse complement strand
ACCCACACCAGTCCACTAACACCCAGGATGCCACCACACCAGTCCACTAACACCCAGGATGTGACCCACATCAGTCCACTAACACCCAGGATGGACCCACACCAGTCCACTAACACCCAGGATGCCACCCCAAGTCCACTAACACCCAGGATGCCACCCACACCAGTCCACTAACACCTACGATGCCACCCCACGTCCATTAACACCCAGGAATGCCACCACACCAGTCCACTAACACCCAGGATGTGAGCCACACCAGTCCACTAACACCCAGGATGCCACCCACCCAGCCCACCCGTGCCACCCACCTGTCCACCAACACCCAGTGCCACCACACAGTCCACTAACACCTACGATGCCACCCACACCAGTCCACTAACACCCAGGATGCCACCCACACCAGTCCACTAACACCCAGGATGCCACCCACACCAGTCCACCAACACCCACGATGCCACCCACACCAGTCCACCAACACCCACGATGCCACCCACACCAGTCCACTAACACCTACGATGCCACCCACACCAGTCCACTAACACCCAGGATGCCACCCACACCAGTCCACTAACACCCAGGTACCTACTTACTGCTAGGTGAACAGGCACAACAGGTGTAAGGAAACACGCCCAGTGTTTCCACCTGTACTGTGGATCGAATCACTGCCCCTCAGCGTGTGAGGTGAGAGCTTAGCCTACCAGGCTACGGGCGGGAAATATTCACGAGGAATGTTGGTAGTTTTGGCGTGAATTTGTTAGATTTGGCGGGAAATATTTACGCGGGAAATTGGTAAATTTGGCGGGAGTTTTACGTGGGGAAAAAGTGTTAAGTTTGGCGGTAAAATATTTACGCGTTGCAACAAAATCTAATTCAAAATGCACCAAAACTCGCCAATGAGAAATGAAGATATCTCAAAATCTATCTTTCAATTTCTAAATCTATTACTTGTGTGATTCTAAGTCGTATTGAGGGACATTGGAACCGTTTTCTAAATTTGAGGCAGCGAGACTACGACAACTGCCTCCACTTATATGTTATTAAACTGCCTCCACTTATATGTTATTAAACTGCCCTTAACTGCCGGCACAGACTGTTTATCCGAGGTCTCAGACCAGAAACTCAACCCGGGAATTAGCCCGTGCGGGTAGTGAGGCGGGTTTGCAAGAGGTTAAAGGTTGCTTGTTGGGTTGGGATTTGAGAACTTACCTATCTATCTGGAGGGTGTTCAGGGGGGGTCAGTGCCCAGGCCCAGTCCATCACCAGGACCTGATCAATCAGTCTGTTACTGCTGGCCACGTAAGCCAATGTAGGCACCACAGCCCGGCTGATCAGGTACTGACTTTGTGTCTGTCCAGCCCTTCGTGAAGACAACTAGGATCTTGAAGACAACCAGGGATCTTGAAGACAACCAGGGATCTTGAAGACAACCAGGGATCTTGAAGACAACCGGGGTCTTGAAGACAACCGGGGGTCTTGAAGACAACCAGGGATCTTGAAGACAACGGGGATCTTGAAGACAACCGGGGTTTGGAAGACAACCGGGTCTTGAAGACAACCAGGGATCTTGAAGACAACCAGGGATCTTGAAGACAACCGGGGTCTTGAAGACAACGGGGTCTTGAAGACAACCGGGGGTCTCGAAGACAACTAGGGATCTTGAAGACAACCAGGGATCTTGAAGACAACCAGGGATCTTGAAGACAACCAGGGATCTTGAAGACAACCAGGGATCTTGAAGACAACTAGGAGCTTGAAGACAACCAGGATCTTGAAGACAACCAGGGATCTTGAAGACAACTAGGGATCTTGAAGACAACCAGGGATCTTGAAGACAACTAGGGATCTTGAAGACAACCAGGGATCTTGAAGACAACTAGGGTTCTTGAAGACAACCAGGGGTCTCGAAGACAACCGGGGGTCTCGAAGACAACTAGGGATCTTGAAGACAACCGGGGGTCTCAAGACAACCGGGGTCTCGAAAGACAACCGGGGGTCTCGAAGACAACTAGGGATCTTGAAGACAACCAGGGGTCTCGAAGACAACTAGGGATATTGAAGACAACTAGGGATCTTGAAGACAACTAGGGATCTTGAAGATAGGGATCTTGAAGACAACTAGGGATCTTGAAGACAACCAGGGATCTTGAAGACAACTAGGGTTCTTGAAGACAACTAGGATCTTGAAGACAACTAGGGATCTTGAAGACAACTAGGGATCTTGAAGACTAGGGATCTTGAAGACAACTAGGGATCTTGAAGACAACCGGGGGTCTTGGAAACTAGGAAGACAACTAGAAGTCTTGAAGGCAGCCAGGGTTTTGAAGACAGCCAGGGGTCTTGAAGACAACCAGGGGTCTTGAAGACAACCAGGGTCTTGAAGACAACCAGGGTCTTGAAGACTAGGGAAGACAACTAGAAGTCTTGAAGGCAGCCAGGGCTTAAGACATCAGGGTCTATTGGTAATCCCCTTATGTATGCTGGAGGCAGTTGAACAGCCTTGGGCCCCTGACACTTGTGTTGTCTCTATCGTGCTAGTGGCGCCCCTGCTTTTCGTTGTGGGAATGTTGCATCTCCTGGCAAGTCTTTTGCTTTCATAGGGAGTGGTTTCTATGTGCAGATTTGGTACTAGTTCTTCTAGGATTTCCCAAGTGTATATTATGTATCTTTCTCGCCCTTATTCCAGGGAATACAAGTCAAGAGACCGTTCCCAGTAATTTAGGTGCTTTATCGTACTTATACGAGCAGTGAAAGTTCTCTGTACATTCTCCAGGTCGACAATTTTCCCTGCCTTGAAAGTGGTCGTTAGTGTACAGCAGTATTCCAGCCTAGAGAGAACAAGTGACTTAAAGAGGATCATCATTGACTTGGCATTCCTTGTGACCTGTTCTAAACACATGATAACCTGTATTATACCAGTGTTGTGAGAGGCATTAGTGACCTGTACTATACCAGTATTGAGAGGCAGTAGTGACATGTACTATACCTTTATTGTGAGAGGCAGTACTGACATGTAATATACAGTGTTGTGAGAGGCAATCTACCTGGAGAGAATTCCAGGGGTCAACGCCCCCGCGGCCCGGTCTGTGACCAGGCCTCCTGTTGGACCAGAGCCTGATCAACCAGGCTGTTACTGCTGGCCGCACGCAGTCCAACGTACGAACCACAGCCTGGCTGGTCAGGCACCGACTTTAGGTGCCTGTCCAGTGCCTGCTTGAAGACAGCCAGGGGTTTGTTGATAATCCCCCTGATGTACGCTGGGAGGCAGTTGAACAATCTTGGGCCCCTGACACTTATTGTGTTGTCCCTCAACGTGCTAGTGGCACCTCTGCTCTTCATTGGGGGGACGTTACATCGCCTGCCGAGTCTTTTGCTTTCGTAGGGAGTGATTTTGCGTGCAAGTTTGGTACTAAGCCCTCGAGAATTTTCCATGTGTATATAATAATGTATCTCTCCGCCTGCGTTCTGAGAGTACAGGTTTAGGAACTTCAAGCGTTCCCAGTAGTTGAGGTGGTTTATCGCACTTATGCGTGCGGTGAAGGTTCTCTGCACATTTTCAAGGTCAGCAATTTCACCCGCCTTGAAAGGTGCAGTTAGTGTGCAGCAATATTCCAGCCTAGATAGAACAAGCGATCTGTAAAGTGTCAACATGGGCTTGGCATCCCTGGTTTTGAAGGTTCTCATTATCCATCCTGTCATTTTTCGAGCAGATGCGATTGCTACTTTGTTATGGTCCTTGAAGGTGAGATCCTCTGACATGATCACTCCCAGGTGGAGTAGCGATGTATGTCAGAGACAATTTAAATTGTTGTGGTAGACAAGATATAAAATTAGAAGCGTCAGCCACTGAATCTGTTTGGTTACAGCTTCTTGAGGGCCGTGTAAAACTTATCTTGGGTGTGATTTACAGGCCCCCAAATCTTGATAGGGAGCGCAGTAAACTTCTATGGGATGAAATTCGTAAGGCATCTACATATGAAAATGTTGTGCTAATTGGAGATTTCAACTTTAGACAAATTGACTGGAGCAATTTGACAGGAAATTTAGAGTCAAGTGACTTTCTTGATACGATTCAGGATTGTTTTTTGAAACAGTTGGTGACAGAACCAACTAGAGGAAATAACCAGCTAGACTTGGTTCTTGCCAGCAGGGAATCGCTAATTAATAATCTTGAGGTTAGTGATGAGCTTGGGGAAAGTGATCACAAATCACTCAGTTTTAATATATCATGGAATTACCCTAATAATGGCAATCAAGTCTCTGTCCCTGACTTCCGCCTGGCTGATTTTATAGGACTGAAAAATTACCTGGGTAGGTTAAACTGGAATGACCTGACAGTGGGTCAGGTAGGTGGTGATTGCCAATATGACGTTTTCCAGAGAATAGTTCTAGCTGCTCAGACAACTTATGTTCCTAATAGGGAAATCAGATCAAACAAAAATGATCCTAAATGGATGAACAATAGATTAAAACATCTCATTGGTCAAAGAGGCATATATAGGGCGAATCAAAAGAGGAGAGGGGCAATTAAGTAATCAATATATTCAGTTAAAGAGAAAATAAAAAAGGAATAAGAAAAGCAAAAAGAGACTATGAGGTTAAAGTTGCAAGAGAATCGAAGACTAACCCAAAGGTTTTTCAGGTATACAGAAGTAAGATTAGGGACAAGATAGGCCCACTCAAAAGTTACTCAGGTCAGCTCACCGACAGTGATAAGGAAATGTGTAGAATTTTTAACACTTACTTCCTCTCAGTTTTTACACAGGAAGATACTAGCGATATTCCAGAAATAATAAATTATGTAGAACAGGACGATAGTAAACTATGCATGATTAGGGTCACAAGTGACATGGTCCTTAGACAAATAGATAAATTAAAACCTAACAAATCCCCAGGCCCTGATGAACTGTATGCAAGGGTTCTAAAGGAAAGTAAAGAGGAGCTTAACAAACCGTTGGCTAATCTTTTCAACATATCACTGCAAACTGGCATGGTGCCAGATAAGTGGAAAATGGCAAATGTAATACCTATTTTCAAAGCAGGTGACAGGTCCTTAGCTTATATAGACCAATAAGCCTAACCTCCATAGTGGGAAAATTTATGGAATCAATAATTGCCGAGGCAATTCGCAGCCATCTTGAAAAGCATAAATTAATCAACAAATCTCAGCACGGTTTTACAAAGGCGTTCCTGCCTTACAAATTTAATAACTTTTTCACTAAGGTGTTTGAGGAGGTAGATCATGGTAATGAATATGATATTGTGTATATGGACTTCAGTAAGGCTTTTGATAGAGTCCCACATCAGAGACTATTGAGGAAAATTAAGGCACATGGAATAGGAGGAGAATTTTTTTCCTGGATAGAGGCATGGTTGACAAAAGGCAGCAGAGAGTTTGCATAAATGGAGAGAAATCAGAGTGGGAAGCGTCACAAGTGGTGTTCCACAGGGGTCGGTATTGGGCCCCTTGTTGTTCAAATCTACATAAACGACATAGATGGGGAATAAATAAGCGACATAAGTAAGTTTGCGATGACACCAAAATAGGCCGTCCAATTCATTCAAATGAGGACATTAGAGCACTCCAGGAAGATTTGAATAGACTGATGCAGTGGTCGGAGAAGTGGCAGATGCAGTTTAATATAGATAAATGCAAAGTTCTAAATATTGGACAGGACAATAACCATGCCACATATAAACTAAATAATGTAGATCTTAATACTACTGATTGTGAAAAGGATTTAGGAGTTCTGGTTAGCAGTAATCTAAAACCAAGACAGCAGTGCATAAGTGTTCGCAATAAAGCGAACAGAATCCTTGGCTTCATATCAAGAAGCATAAATAATAGGAGTCCTCAGGTTGTTCTTCAACTCTATATATCCTTGGTTAGACCTCATCTAGATTATGCTGCACAGTTTTGGTCACCGTATTACAGAATGGATATAAATGCTCTGGAAAACATACAAAGGAGGATGACTAAGTTGATTCCATGTATCAGAAATCTTGCCTATGAGGATAGACTGAGGCCCTGAATCTGCACTCTCTAGAAAGGCGTAGAATTAGGGGAGATATGATTGAGGTGTATAAATGGAAAACAGGAATAAATAAAGGGGATGTAGATAGCGTGCTAAAAGTATCTAGTATTGACAGGACTCTCAGCAATGGTTTTAAGTTGGATAAATTCAGATTCAGGAAGGATATAGGAAAGCATTGGTTTGGTACCTCTTTAAGGGGGGCTCCTTGACGTGGTAAAGAGGCTATCGGTCTGAGGAATTGGACCTTTTGGTCTTCTTCCTCAGACCGAACCTAATTACCCCCCAATCCCCCCTCCCTTTTCCCATCTCCCCCATCCTCCCTTTTCCCTTTCCTCCTCCTCCTCCTCATCCCTCCCTTATTTCCTTCCCAGTTTTACCCTGGGAGCTTCTCTCCTCAGGCATTCTAGTTCCTAGGTAGGGGGAAGGGTATCGTAGTCCATCCCATTCTGTTGAGGTCCTTGGCGGTGGTGTAGTTTGCCGTGGAATCTGGATCGCCTGGGGATGTCCCATCCCTCCGGTCACCCGGGGGTGGCTTGGGTATCTTTCGGGCGCGGTGTATCTCTGGAGGCCACCTTCGGTTCCGGGGTGGTGGCCGAGGCGATGCTTTGTGGCGGATATCCGCCGCCCTCTCTATTGTCCGCCGAGATGGCTCGGTGGATGTGAGGTTGCTATCCCGGATTGCTGGTTTACTGGCGTGAAGGGTAGGGTATGGCACGGGTTCCATGCAGCATCTGCACTACTTGGTGTTGAGGTCCTCTTGGCACGGAGGGGATTTGCGCTCCCTTTCATTCCTCCTAGGACCTATTCCTCCACGTTCCCCTTTTTATTCTTTTTTTATTTTTATTTTCTTTCTTCTTTCTTTTTTTCTTAAAAATAAAAAGAAAGAAGTAACCTAACCATGGCTGACCCAATCCATGAACCCACTACCCCGGGCCCCTTCCTGATACCACCCAGTACTGACCCTGCCTGTTAACGGATGACTCTTTGGACACCTCTCATGCCCCTGTACCTCTTGCTGGTGCTGGTTCGTCACCTGCTTCAGGTACCAGGGTCCCGACTGGCCCTTTCGATACGTCTGACCTTCGCTCTCTCTGACCTTGATTCCGGCTTCTCCTCGACGGTGCGGCAATTTAGATCGCTCGCCCGTCTCCCATCGGACCACCCGGTCCCACACAAAAACGACCAAGACCCACACATGACGATTGACACTCCCTTCTCGTTCATCGCAGAAACGACCAGCTCTCCTCACTCCCCTTAAACTCTCTGTTTCAAACTACTCAATGGACAAAGTTTTTACTCTTGTCCAACTTCTCCTAATACCTATCTTTCAGACCATAGTATTGGTAAGGCTCTACTACGCCATGTTGGTCAAAACATCTCATTTCACGCTCTCAAGAGCGGCACTCGATCATCACGGTCCAGAATGCTGGCCAAGCTCGTGATCTTTCTCTTCTTACGACCATTGACAATACACCTGTTACTATTGACAACACCATTCCCTCAATTCTTGTTGTGGTTCTGTCATTTTGCCCCACACCATTGTCCAACGGAATTTCCAGACATGTGGTGATGACATTTTCGAGCAGCTTGAGCTCCAAGAACTCCCTATCCTTAAAGTTGACACTTTTGTCCTCCCAGCCAATAAGCGAAGGCGTTATCCTTGCAATATAGCTCGTTTAACGTTTGACTGCGAGAACTGCCACCTTCGGTCTACATTGCAGGTCAACGTTTACAAGTTCGAGGTGACCCCTACACCGCAGCAGTGTAGAAACTGCTGGCGTTTGGTCATCCAGCAAAATATTGCAGGTCCATGGCCGAATGCCCAGTCTGTGGTGCTGATGACCATGCCAGTTCTTCTTGTACTCTACCTCCCTCTTGCCTTAACTGTCATGAGGCACATCCTTCATATTCTCGCCGTTGTCAGGTTTACCTGAATGAGCGGGAAATCCGTTGTCTCAAAGAGGCGGAAGGCTTCTCCTATGCTATGGCTGTCTCTCATCTTCGCCTTCAAGGGAAACTTCCCCGTATTTCTTATTCTCGCATTGCTAAACGTCGCCCCGCTTCTGGGGTCCCAACTTCCACGGCTTCCTCTGTGGTTGCCTCATCCGCAATCACCCCTGTCTCGAATCCTTTTGATATTCTTGGCTCCGAGGTCCCTACCTCGGCTTCCCATACTGTCCACACTCCTTCCTCTACTCACTCGCACAATCCTGAGTCTACACGTCCTCGTTCTTCACCTAAACCTCAGCGCCCCCCTCCTTCTCATAAGCCCGGCAAAAAATCCCTACTGCCAGGTCCTTCGCCTCTGACTAGTTCTATAACGTGTGTGGAGGTTCATCCTCCTCCTCATACACTACCTTCATCCCCTGGTCCCTCCCAAGCCCCTTCGACAGTTTCCTCTTCTATCTCCTCACCCTCTACTTTAGTGCAGTCTATAGACTCCCCGATCGTTGCTCACTCTTCTTCCATTTCTAATGTAGTCCCATTCTGCATCTTTGACTTCGAAACACTGGAAGCTATTGCAGAATATATTACAGAACTGGACAGATGATGGACACTACTCCACCTGAGGTTCCTCATCTCTCTTCTTCGTCTCAACCCCCTTCCTTCACAACGTCCTCCTCCTTCTCTGATTACAGGTCTTCCGCTGCCTCCACACGTGGACTTTTCTAACCTAGTCCATAGATTCCTCTCACTTCCACTATATCTTTCTCTCCATAAATCATGGCTTATTTACAGTGGAATATCCGAGGCCTCAGGGGTAACCGGGGTGAGCTTCAGGTGTTGCTCTCTCAGTTTTCCCTGTTGGGGTCTGTTTGCAAGAACCCAAATTACAATCCACTGTTATCAGGCCCTTTTCAGGCTATGATTTGTTATATTCATCGGATCCTTTTCCGATGGAACCTTTAACAAAGTGCTCTTCTTATACCCTTTTCGGTGTTCCATACCGTCAACTCTATGTTCCTTCTTCCTTACATTACACCGCAGCCCGTATCCACTTGAATAAGTGGTATACACTCTGTTCTTTATATCTCTCCCCTTCGCGGGCAATGTCTATCCCAGATGTTGATTTTCTGGTTTCTTCCTTACCCCACCCCTTCTATTACTCGGCGATTTTAACGCACACCATTTTCTCTGGGGAGGATCGCACTGTGACTCCCGTGGCATTCAGTTGGAGGCATTTCTTGCTTCTCTTCCCTCCATGTTTTAAATACGGGTACTCCTACCCATTTTGATCCCAACTCATTCTTTCTCCTGCATCGATCTTTCCATCTGCTCTTCATCTACTGTCCTTGACTTCACCTGGTCTGTCCTCCCGGACTTACATGACAGCGATCATTTCCCAATCATCCTTAAGTCCCCTGTTTTCTCCACCTCCTCATTGCCCACGCTGGCAATTTGACCGGGCGAAATGGGACCTTTACGCACATCTTACTGCCTTTCATGAGGTTCCTATCTCGTCCTCCATTGATGAGGTTTTACATCTCTTTTCGTCCTCCATCTTCACAGCGGCTTCACATTCTATTCCCCAAACCTCGGGCAAGCATCCTCAGAAGTGCGTGCCTTGGTGGTCTCCTGCTTGTGCTCGGGCAGTGCGTTTGAAACGTGCTGCATGGGGCAGGTATCGATATAACAGAACCACAGAGGACTCCTTGATTTCAAGCAGAAGAGAGCTATTGCTCGTCGTGTCATACGTGATGCTAAACGCACTTGCTGGAGATTACGTTTCTACTGTCACTTCGGCTTCCTCGATGAGTGCAGTCTGGAAGAAAGTGCGGAAATTAAGTGGTAAATTCTCCCGACCCGGCTCCTGTTCTTCAGGTTGCTGGTGTCGATATAACCACCCTCTTGCCGTGCCACTGAAATTGGTAACCATCTCGTCCCCCATTTCTCAGGGGCTCCATCTATGCCCCTCGTTCCTTTCTTTAAGTCTGCCAGCGAGTTAAAGCCCTTAGATTTTTCTTCTCTTAGAGAAGAATCCTATAATGTGCCTTTTACCCTTCAAGAACTGGAGGCAAAACTCTCTGCTTGCCGATATCGGCAGCGGGGCCCCAGACGGCCATATTCGTATGCTACAGCATTTACATCAGTCTCCCTCTTACTGTCCTTGACTCTTTAATCTTATATGGTCGCAAGGGTTATTCCCCAGCTGTGGAAGTCTGCTATTGTTCTCCCCGAAACCAGGTGCTACGGGACGTGTCCTCTCACTACCGTCCCATCCCCTCTTACCAGTGCAGTTTGCAAGGTAATGGAACGCTAGAAGACGTTTGATGTGGTTTTAAAACCACAATAGCTTCCCTGGCAGTATGGTTTCCGAAAGGGCCGTTCTGCCATTGACCCTTGCTGCGCTTGGATACGTATATTCGTAATGTTTTGCGTAACCATTCGGTTTCCTTATCTTTTCGACCTTGAGAAGGCTTATGATACAACTTGGAGATATAATATTTTTGGAGGCCCACTCCTTAGGCCTCCAGGCAACTTACCATTCTTTCTTAAGGTTTTTTAACTGACAGACATTTCCGGTCCGGGTTCGAAGAACTCTCCCGAATTTGTCCAAAAGGTGTCCCCCAGGGATGTGTTCTGAGCCCCTCTTTTCTGTTTTGCTATAAATAATCTGGCATCTGTTCTCCCATCCAATATTTGGTCATCGCTCTTGTGGATGACTTTGCTAAAACTTTGCAGGTGTGCCACCGCATTTTCCTCCAGCATGCCATCAACCGGGTTTCTGATTGGGCCACCACCCCACGGGTTTAAGTTTTTCTAGTGGCAAAACTCATCAAATTACGTTCACTAGGCGTTCAGTGGTCCTGATCATCCATTGCCTATAGGGCCCGTTCCCAGAACGTGATACAGCAGGTTTCGGCCTCCTGTTTGACCGCAGATTGTCCTGGAAACCTCACATTACCTCTCTGAAGGCGACTTGCCATAGCCGGCTGAACCTCCTTAAAACCCCGCACATCTTTCATGGGGTGTGTAGAACTCTCCTTGCCACATTCAGCCCCAATTTATCAAACTCGATTTGGTGACCAGATATAGGCAGCCCTCCTGCCACTTTTTCCCAAACCTTAATCCCATCCATCCCGGGTTAAAACCATGCCTTGGTGCTTTTTGTTCTTCCCGGTTGGGAGCCTCTATGTAGGCAACATTCCATCCTTTTCCGATCGTCGTGATGCACATTGCATTCCCCATTATGTTCGCTCTCATGCCTCCTA
Organism: Cherax destructor; assembly: GCA_009830355.1. Taxonomy (NCBI): domain Eukaryota; kingdom Metazoa; phylum Arthropoda; class Malacostraca; order Decapoda; family Parastacidae; genus Cherax; species Cherax destructor. The sequence continues at coordinate 2,050 of WNWK01049178.1, read as the reverse complement.
AATTTTCCAGGGAAGGACACAGATGTTAGTAGACGCCGTTTTTGTTCGTCGCCCTGTTTTTTCGTCCCTTCCTTCGTCTGCATTCACTCTTGTTTTCCCCCTTTCAGCTTCCGCCTTTATATGTTCATGTGGCTTCACCCTTTCCTTCCCCTTGGGAATTTTCCCCGTCCGTGTCTGTTTATTCCTCTACCTTGCGCGAAAGCCCAACTGCCTACGGCGGCTTCTGCTTTTCTTTTACCATTTCCCTTCTCATTCCCATGCCACGCAGTATACACCGATGGTTCAAAGTCATCTGACGGCGTCGGTTCGCAGCAGTGTTTCCGGACAGCCTAGAGGGGGGATCTGTTACCTCGGACTAACGGCTGAATTGTATGCCATTCTTGTGGCACTTATCCGTTGATCATGCCTGTATCACCATTTGTGGTCGTTTTGGGCTCCTTAGTGCTTTGGTTTTCCCCTAAATTGATACACCTCACCCCCTAGTTCTTCGTAAACCACCTTTGGTTAAAGCCTATCTTTAGCAAAAATAAAGATATTGTCTTTTGTTGGGTCCCTGGTCATGTTGAGACAGGGCAATGAACAGGCAGACACGCGCGCGGTCAGCAGTACATGACCTTCCAGTTTCATAAGAGGTGTTCCTTTCACGGGATTTTTGGGTCATTGCTACCCACCTTCCACCCGTTGGCAAAACGCTGGTCTGACCTGCTGAATAACAAACTTCATTCTATTAAACCGGTTATAGGTTTCTGGCCTTCTTTTTTGTCACCAATGTCGAGGGGAACTACACTCTCCCGTCTTCGCATCGGCCCACTCGCCTTTTCTCACGGGTATTCATGGAGAGGCTCCTCCCCTCTCTGTGAGTTTCGGGTTTTCCCGTGTCTGTTCGACATATCCTGTTGGACTGCCCACTCTATCAACCCCAAAAAACCCCCAAAGACGTCTTCGCCTGGGGCCTTTTTCCCCTTTCCTTCCTTTTTTTAGATGGGCCCCCCCCTTTTTTCCGGCTCTCTCATTGACTTTTTTTAAGAAAAGACTTAATAAAACAAACTCTGAAGATTATCCTCTAGCACCCCCTCAAACCCTTTTCCTGACCCTTGCCACCCTCCTCCCCCCCCAACCACCGCCCCCTTACTCCAACCCACCCCTCGCCTCTCCCCTTTCAACCCACCCCCTCATTTTAAAAACCTGCAGCGCTGTATAACCTTGGGGTTTAAAAGGTTTTTTGATTATAATAATAATAATAATTTTTGGTAAAGAGTTTGATGGGGGAACAAAAACCCAAATACAGTTATAAGGCAAAGCTTTTGTGGAAAAGGTGATAAATATGAGTGGGTGGGGGGGGGAGTTGGGGTTTTTTTCAAACGGGGACTAGGTCGGTGTGCTCCTTCCTTGGAATGTAACCCGACCCGGGGGGCCCCGCCGGGGGTTTGACCTGGGGCCCCCTGGGTTTTGGGGCCGCTGCAGTGTTCCCCTTTTTCTTATGTTCTTATGTTCTTTTCGCTCTATTGTGTGGTTGGAATTAGTTTTTTTCTCCAATGGGTTTTAATTTCTTCACGTTTTCCGTATCTGAGTAATTAAATTTCTCAAAATTGAACTTCATATTGTTTTCTGCAGCCCATTTAAAGATTTGGTTTATGTCTGCTTGGAGTTTCGGGTTTTCCCTTGGACACTGGCCACAGACGGTGCCCCCTGGGGAAGGGGAAAAAAAAATGTTTAACCCTTTTTTAATTTTTATGAGGATGAGGAATAGGGGGGGGGCAAGTATTCCCTTGTGGAACAGAGGGTTTTTTCAGTAGCTCCCCCGACTTTTTTCTGTTGGGGTACTTTCTTTGTGGTTTTCATGTTGGGAAATTTTTGATCCCACCAACTTTTTTCCGTTTTCCTTTATCACACATTTTTTTTTGTATTAAATGGTCACACTTGTCAAAGGCTTTTTTAAAATCTGTGTTTTCATCTGCATTCTGTTTATCTTCTAGAGCATCCAGGACCTTGTGTTTTTGGGGCAGTAAAATTTGGGGCAGACAGGGCGGCCTGCCTAAACCCATGCTGC
>WNWK01049177.1:0-13295 GCA_009830355.1 Cherax destructor | reverse complement strand
GCTAACAGATTACTAGGATTTATTTCAAGAAGTATAAGCAACAGAAGTCCAAAAGTTATTTTACAGCTCTATACATCACTAGTGAGACCTCATTTGGATTATGCAGCTCAGTTTTGGTCTCCTTACTACAGGATGGATATAGATTCATTGGAGAACATACAAAGAAGAATGACTAAAATGATTTACAGTATAAGAAATCTCCCGTATGAAGATAGACTTATAGCGTTGAATCTCCACTCTCTGGAGAGACGTAGAATGAGGGGAGATATCATCGAGGTGTACAAGTGGATGATGGGCATAAACAAAGGAGATATTAATAAAATACTGAGGATATCGAACCAAGTAAGAACCAGAAATAACGATTTAAATTGGATAAATTTAGATTTAGAAAGGACATAGGCAAGTACTGGTTTTCGAACAGAGTTGTAGATGCGTGGAACAATCTTCCGAGTAGGTGATAGAGGCTAGGACCTTGGGTGGCTTTAAAAGAGATTGGACAAATATATGAGTGGGAGGGGCTGGGTTTGATTGGTGTCGTGAGTACAGGGAATAAATTCTTAGGTAGTGGTGGTTTTGATATGGACCTGCCTTGTATGGGCCAGTAGGCCTTCTGCAGTGTTCCTCCATTCTTATGTTCTTATGTTCCTATACTACATAATTTATATTCTTCAGGCCCACTAAAATACCTAATTCTTGGGATATTATTAGTGTCTTCCTGAGTGAAAACCGAGAGAAAATAATTATTAAAAATAGAGCACATTTCATTATCTTTGTCAGTAAGATACCCATAATTATTTTTAAGGGGACCTATCTTATCTTTAACTTTTGTTCTATACACCTGGAAAAACCTTTTTGGGTTAGTTTTCGAATCCCTAGCAACTTTAATTTCGTAGTCCCGTTTAGCTTTTCTTATCCCCTTTTTAACGTCCCTCTTAATGTCAATATACTGATTCATAAGATGACCCTCACCTCATTTGATACGCCTATAAGTTCCTTTCTTCTGCCCTCAAAGATATTTGAGCCTATTATTCATCCATTTTGGGTAATTTTTATTCGATCTAATTTCTTTATATGGGATAAATGTTCTTTGGGCAGCATGTATAGTGTTCAGAAAACTGTCATATTGATAGCTCTCTTCATTACCCCAGTCCACAGATGATAAGTGTTCTCTAAGTCCATTGTAATCTGCTAAGCGAAAATCTGGGACCGTTACTTAGTTATTCTTACTATGAAACTTCCATTCAATGCCAAAGGTAATTGATTTGTGGTCGCTTGTGCCGAGTTCCTCTGTAATTTCTAAATTATTAACAAGGGTTTCCTTGTTTGCCAGAACTAAGTCAAGCAGGTTATTTTCCCTTGTAGGTTCTGTCACAAACTGCTTCAAAAAACAATCTTGAACTACTTCTAAGAAGTCGTTAGATTCTAAATTCCCAGTCAAAAAATTCCAATCAATTTGACTAAAGTTGAAGTCACCCAGAATAACTACGTTATCGTGCATTGCTGCCTTAACAATTTCCTCCCATAGTAGTCTTCCTTGGTCCCTATCTAAGTTTGGGGGACGGTATATCACACCTAAAATCAAATTTTCATGCCCCTCTGAAAATTCTATCCAGACAGACTCTGTATGTGTATTTCAGACTTTATTCCCTTTTTATGCAACAGTTCAAGCGATCTCGGACATACAGTGCCACTCCACCCCCTTCCCGAAACTTCTGTCTACTTGGAACAATTTAAAACCCTGTATATGACATTCAGCAGGCATGTCCCTATTTTTCGTATTGAACCACGTCTCAGTTATGGCAAATACATCAATGTTACCTGCACTTGCAACTAATCTCAAATCGTCCATCTTATTCCTAGCACTACGACTATTTGTATAATACACTTTTAAAGACCCTCCTTTCTCTTTACCCTTTCTGCTCCTTTCTGTTTTTCCACTATACCTATTACTGTCCTTGTTATTGTTAAGATTTTTTATATCAAAACCTAGTTCTATATTTCGACACTCAGTATTTTCCATTTCTTAACCCATGCATCTAACTAATCCTAGTTTAAAGTCCTAACAACACTCTCAACTGAGCTAGCGAGAAATCCTACACCTGCCCTGGATAAATGAACCCCATCCCTGGCATACATGTCATTTCGGCCATAGAAGTGGTCCCAGTTGTCAATGAATGGTACTTCATTATCCTTACAGTGTTTGTCCAGCCAACAATTAATACCAATTGTCCTGGACAACCATTCATTTCCAACACCCCTTCTTGGCAAAATGCCACATATAACAGGGCGCCCCCCCCTTCTTCCTAATTATGTCTATTGCTGTCCTGTACCTTCTAACTAAATCCTCACTTCTACGCTTGCCTACATCATTGCCTCCAGCACTGAGGCAGATAATAGGATTGATCCCATTACCGTTCATGATATTGTCAAGCCGGCTAACAATATCCTCCATCCCAGCCCCAGGAAAGCAAACCCTCTGTCTCCTACTCCTATCCTTCAAGCAGAATGCCCTATCCATATACCTAACCTGGCTATCCCCAACAACAACAGTTTCCACAGCAGTCTCTTTCTTCTTCATCGTTTCTAACTCTTCATTCGTTTTCTTGATCTTCAACTTCGTTCCTTGAAGTCCGGCCACTGCCCAGGTTCCCTTCTTGACCTGAGGACTCACAACAGGAGGACTACTACGAATCCTCTTGTTTTCCTCCGTCAATCGCCGTTCTCAAGCTTCGCTACCCTCAATTCCTCCTTAAGCTGCTGGTAAAGTTGCTCAATGGACGGCATCTTGGTTCACTTCACAGGGAATACACTAGACACGTCCTCACTGAGCTAAGTACAGATCACCTCTGTTCTTATGTTCTTATATTTCCATTGTGTCGGTATTTGATACCATTTATTTGCATTATAGGAAAGTATTGGTTTGGAAATAGGGTAGTTGATGAGTGGAACAGTCTGCCTAGTAGGGTTATTGAAGCTAAAACCTTCGGTAGTCTCAAATTTAGGTTGGACAAATACATGAGTGAGAGGGGTTGGATTTGAGTGGGACTTGCCTAGTATGGGCCAACAGGTTTATTGCAGTGTTCCTTTTATTCTTATGTTCTTATATCCAGTGAGATATTTGCAAAGAACGACATGACAAGTTGTTAAGATAAGATAAGATTTCTTCGGATTTTTAACCCCGGAGGGTTAGCCACCCAAGATAACCCAAGAAAGTCAGTGCGTCATCGAGGACTGTCTGTCTTATTTCCATTGGGGTCCTTAATCTTGTCCCCCAGGATGCGACCCACACCAGTCGACTAACAACCCGGGTACCTATTTGCTGCTAGGTGAACATGACAACAGGTGTAAGGAAACACGTCGAAATGTTTCCACCCGCCGGGAATCGAACCCGGGCCCTCCGTGTGTGAAGCGAGAGCTCTAGCCAACAGACCACCGGTAAATCTAACTTGTTCTCGGTAAATCCGAGTTTTTTCTCGGTTGTCCTCGATTGTTCTCGGTTCATCTCGGTTACTCTAGGTAATTAGTAGGACCAGGCGAGAGAGATACATGATAATATACACGTGGAAAATCCTAGAGGGATTAGTACCAAACTTGCACACGAAAATCACTCCCTATGAAAGCAAAAGACTCGGCAGGAGATGCAACATTCCCCAATGAAGAGCAGGGGTGCCACGAGTACACTGAGAGTCAACACAGTAAGTGTCAGGGGCCCAAGACTGTTCAACTGCCTCCCAGCATACATAAGGGGGATTACCAATAGACCCCTGGCTGTCTTCAAGAAGGCACTGGACAGGCACCTAAAGTCAGTACCTGACCAACCGGGCTGTGGTTCGTACGTCTGTTTGCGTGCGGCCGGCAGTAACAGTCTGGTTGATCAGACCCTGATCCACCATGAGGCCTTGTCTCAGACCGAGCCGCGGGGGCGTTGACCCCCGAAACCCTCTCCAGGTAAACTCCAGGATTGAATATTAAGTGTACACAACGGTGACAGAAGGCAAAGCAGAAGCCAGAGTGAGAGCACCGTACTCAACCAGCAGGTAGGCAAGTCTGCCAGTGCTTACCACAAGTGAACCACATTGCTTCAGCTTTGGTGGGTTTGCCTGTGATTGGTTAATGAACCAAGGTACTGATTTAATGACGGGTACACTATTGATCATTAAACCCTTAGCACCCGGTTTACTGGTTGGGAGGCAGCCTATATGGGAGTGTGACATCCCCTGAATAAATTGTAACATACTCTTTGTATACCATACTGTGATGGATAGTTACTGTGATAAGTAGTTACTGTGATGGTTTGTTACTGTGATGGATAATTTCCATAATGGACAGTTACTGTGATGGATAGTTACTTTATTGGTTAGTTACTGTGATGGATACTGTGTTGGATAGTTACTCTGATGAATATTTAGTGTGATGGATAGTTTCTGTGGTGGATAGTTACTGTAGAGGATAGTTACTTTGATGGATATATACCATGGTGAATATATATTGTGATGGATAGTTATTGTAATGGATACTGTGATGGATAGTTACTGTGATGGATAATTACTGTGATTGATAGTTACTGTGATGGCTTGATGCAGTGATGGATAGATAATGTGAAGAATAATTACTGTGATGCAGAGATACTGTGATGGATAGATAATGTGATGGATAGATACTGTGATGGATAGTTATTGTGAAGAATAGATTACGGATGGATAGATATTGTGAGTAATTCTGTGATGGATAGATATTGTGAGTAATTCTGTGATGGATAGTTTCTGTGATTTATAGTTACTGTGGTGGATAGTTATAGTGATAGACAGAACATGGCATCCATTAATACGACTGGATACTGTGATCGGTATTTACTGCGCTGGATAATTTGAGGGATATTATGAAGGATAGTTACTGTGGTGGATACTGTGAAAGATTTTGTGATTGATGCGTAAGAGAATAGACTGGTAGATAGACCCTCAGATGGATAGATACTGTGATGGATAGATACCGGGATATTTACTGTGATGGAAAGACAATCTGATGGATAGATACTGTGATGGATAGTTACTGTCGTGGATAGTTACTGTGAAGGATAGTAAATGTAGTGGATACTGTGATGGATAGTTATTGTAGTAGATACTGTGATGGATAGTTTTTGTGGTGGATACTGTGATGGATAGTTACTGTGGTGGATACTGTGACAGATAGTTACTGTGATGGATAGTTTTTGTGGCGGATACTGTGGTGGATATATACTGTGATGGATAGTTATTATAGAGGATATTGTCAGGATAGTTACTGTGATGGATAGTTACTGTGGCGGATTCTGTAATGGAGAGTTACTGTGGCAGATACTGTAATGGATAGTTATTGTGGTGGATACTGTGATGAATAGTTATTGTGGTTGATACTGTGATGGATAGTTATTGTGATGGATACTGCGAAGGATAGTTACTGTGATGGATATGTACCATTATGGATACTGTGATGGATAGTTATTGTTGTGGATACTGTGATGGATAGTTATTGTGATGGATACTGTGATGGATATGTACTGTGATGGATACTGTAATGATTAGGTAATGTGGCGGATACTGTGATGGATAGTTACTGTGGCGGATACTGTGATATATAGTTATTGTGGTGGATACTGTGATGGAAAGTTATTGTGATGGATATGTACCATGATGGATACTGTGATGGATAGTTATTGTTGTGGATACTGTGATGGAAACTGTGAAGGATAGTTACTGTGGTGGATACTGTGATGAAAAGTTATTGTTGTGGATACTGTGATGGATAGTTACTGTGGTGAATACTGTGACAGATAGTTACTGTGATGGATAGTTTTTGTGGCGGATACTGTGGTGAATAGTTACTGTGATGGATAGTTATTGTGTAGGATATTGTCATGGATAGTTACTGTGATGAATACTGTGATGTATAGTTACTGTAGCGGATTCTGTGATGGATAGTTACTGTGACGGATTCTTTGATGAATAGTTACTGTGGCGGATACTGTGATGGATAGTTATTGTGGTGGATACTGTGATGGATAGTTGTTGTGGTGGATACTGTGATGGATATGTACTGTGATTGATACTGTGATGGATAGTTATTGTGGTGGATACTGTGATGGATAGTTATTGTGGTGGATACTGTGATGGATAGTTACTGTGGCGGATACTGTGATGGATAGTTGTTGTGATGGATACTGTGAAGGATAGTTACTGTGATGGATATGTACTGTGATGGATACTGTAATGGATAGCTATTGTGGTGGATACTGTGATGGATAGTTATTGTGGTACATATTGTGATGGATAGTTATTGTAGTGGATACTGTGATGGATAGTTACTGTGATGGATAGTTATTGTAGTGGATACTGTGATGGATAGTTACTGTGATGGATAGTTATTGTGATGGATACTGTGATGGATAGTTATTTTGGTGGATACTGTGATTAATATTGTGATGGATAGTTATTGTTGTGGATACTGTGATGGATAGTTATTGTTGTGGATACTGTGATGGATAGTTTTTGTGGTGGATACTGTGATGGATAGTTACTGTGGTGGATTCTGTGATGGATAGTTATTGTGGTGGATACTGTGATGGATAGTTATTATGGTGGATACTGTGATGTATAGTTATTGTGGTGTATACTGTGATGGATAGTTATTGTGGTGGATAATGTGATGGATAGTTATTGTGGTGGATACTGTGATGGATAGTTATTGTGGTGGATACTGTGATGGATAGTTATTATGGTGGATACTGTGATGGATAGTTATTGTGGTGGATACTGTGATGGATAGTTATTGTGGTGGATAATGTGATGGATAGTTATTGTGGTGGATACTGTGATGGATAGTTATTGTGGTGGATACTGTGAAGGTTAATGTATATACATGGTATATTTACTTATATCTTTATCAGTGTGGTGGTGGTTGACCTGCAGCTCATGGACCCTCCTTTACTAGTTACTAGAACATTGTGATTATTATTATTATTATTATTATTATTATTATTATTATTATAATAATATTATTAATAATAATAATAATAATAATAATAATTATTATTATTATTATTATTATTATTATTATTATTATTATTATTATTATTATATAACTCACAACTATCGGCAGTTTTATATATATATATATATATATATATATATATATATATATATATATATATATATATATATATATATATAAATTTACCATTTTATTCATGTTCATGTTTTCCATTGATGTATTCTGTCTATTAATAAAGCATTCCATCATTCTATATATATATATATATATATATATATATATATATATATATATTATATATATATATATATATATATATATATATATATATATATGTATGTTAGAGCGTTTTCTCAATTAAAGTTAAAGAGAGAATTTGTGACTTCCGGTAGATAGAGATAAACCCGCACGTCTCCTTCACTACATTATTATTATATAATAATAAAAAGAATGATATTAATAAACTTCATAAATATCTTAATAAATATAATAATAAATAATAATTATAATAATAATATTAATAATAATAACAATATTAATAATAAGAAACACACACACACACACACACACAACACAAAATACACACACACACACAAATCACACAAACACACACACAAAACAAACACACACACAAAACAAACACACACACACATACACACAAAAGACACACACACATAAAACACACACACACAACACACAAACACACACACAAAACACACTCACACACATACACACAACACACACAAAACACACACACACACAGTACACTGCCAGGTCCCCCACCCTCACAGACCCCCCAAAACACTGTATTAGAGAGGAGACTGAAGGTATGGTACACCAATGCTGATGGAATAACAAATAAGTAAGAGGAGTGGCACGAAAGAGTCAAAGAGGCATCACCGGACATAATAGCTCTCACTGAAACCAAGCTCACAGGTATGATAACAGATGCCATCTTTCCAATGGGATACCAGATCCTGAGGAAAGACAGAGAACAGAGGGGGTGGAGGAGTGGCACTGCTGATCATAAACCGATGGGATTTTGATGAGCTGGAGAGAGGAGACAGAGGAGAAGCTGGGGATTACATAGTAGGAATGCTACAGTCTGGAGGTCCCAAGGTGGTAATTGCAGTAATGTATAACCCACCACAGAATAGCAGAAGGCCACCACAGAACAGCAGGAGGCCAAGGCACGAGTATGATGAGAGTAATAGAGCGATGGTTGACACACTGGCTGAAGTGGCCAGAAGGGCTCATGCGAGCAGGGCGAAGCTACTGATCATGGGTGACTTCAACCACAAGGAAATCGATTGGGAGAACTTGGAGCCACATGGGGGCCAAGGAACGTGGAGGGCTAAGATGCTGGAGGTGGTACTGGAAAACCTCATGTACCAACACGTAAGGGACACTACCAGAGAGAGAGGAGAGGACGAAAAAGCGAGACTGGACCTAGTATTCACCCTGAGTAGTGCAGATATTGAGGACATCACACATGAAAGCCCCCTTGGGGCCAGTGATCACATGGTTCTAAGCTTCGACTACACAGTAGAGTTACAAGTGGAGGGGGAAGCAGGAAGGGCTGCACAAATGAAGCCAAACTACAAGAAATGTGACTACGTGTGCATGACGAACTTCCTGCACGGGGTTCAGTGGGACAGAGAGCTGGCAGGGAAGTCAGTAGACGAGATGATGGAATATATGACAACAATTTGCAAGGAAGCTGAGGAGAGGTTTATACCCAAGGGTAACAGGAGAAGCAAAAAAGACAGGATGAGCCCATGGTTCACCCAAAGGTGCAGGGAAGCCAAAACCAAGTGAGCCAGGGAATGGAAGAGGTACAGAAGGCAAAGGACCCAGGAGAATAAGGAGAGCAGTCGTAGAGCCAGAAATGAATATGCACAGGTAAGAAGGGAGGCCCAACGACAGTACGAGAATGACATAGCAGCGAAAGCCAAATCTGACCCAAAGCTGTTGTACAGCCACATCAGGAGGAGAACAACAGTCAAGGACCAGGTGATCAGGCTGAGGAAGGTAGGAGGGGAGGTCACAAGAAATGACCAGGAAGTGTGTGAGGAGCTCAACATGAGATTCAAAGAGGTGTTCACAGAGGAGACAGAAGGGCCTCCAGAAAGGAGGAGAGGTGGGGTACACCATCAGGTGCTGGACACAATACACACAACTGAGGAGTAAGTGAAGAGGCTACTAAGCGAGCTAGATACCTCAAAGGCGATGGGGCCGGATAACATCTCTCCATGGGTCCTGAGAAAGGGAGCAGAGGAGCTATGTGTACCCCTAACAACAATCTTCAACACATCTATCGAAACAGGGCAACTACCTGAGGTATGGAAGACAGCAAATGTAGTTCCAATTTTTAAAAAAGGAGACAGAAACGTAGCACTAAACTACAGACCAGTGTCACTGACATGTATAGTATGCAAAGTCATGGAGAAGATTATCAGAAGAGTGGTGGAACACCTAGAAAGAAATGAGCTTATCAACGACGGCCAACACGGTTTCAGGGACGGGAAATCCTGTGTCACAAACCTACTGGAGTTCTATGACAGGGTGACAGCAGTAAGACAAGAGAGAGAGAGGGGTGGGTAGATTGCATATTCTTGGATTGTAATAAGGCGTTTAACACAGTTCCACACAAGAAATTAGTGCAGAAGTTGGAGGACCAGGCAGGGGTAACAGGGAAGGCACTACAATGGATCAGGGAATACCTGTCAGGAAGACAACAGTGAGTCATGGTACGTGGCGAGGTGTCAGAGTGGGCGCCGGTAACGAGTAGGGTTCCTCAGGGGTCAGTCCTGGGACCAGTGCTGTTTCTGGTATTTGTGAACGACATGACGGAAGGAATAGACTCCGAAGTGCCCCTGTTTGCAGATGATGTGAAGTTGATGAGAAGAATTCAATCGGACGAGGACCAGGCAGAACTGCAAAGGGATCTGGACAGGCTGCAAGCCTGGTCCAGCAATTGGCTCCTGGAGTTCAACCCCACCAAGTGCAAAGTCATGAAGATTGGGGAAGGGCAAAGAAGACCGCAGACGGAGTACAGTCTAGGGGGCCAGAGACTACAAACCTCAATCAAGGAAAAAGATCTTGGGGTGAGTATAACACCAGGCACATCTCCTGAGGCGCACATCAACCAAAAAAATCTTAATAAAGAATCGTTCAGGACCCTGTACACTGTGTACGTTAGGCCCATACTGGAGTATGCAGCACCAGTTTGGAACCCACACCTAGCCAAGCACGTAAAGAAGCTCGAGAAAGTGCAAAGGTTTGCAACAAGACTAGTCCCGGAGCTAAGGGGTATGTCCTACGAGGAGAGGTTAAGGGAAATCGACCTGACGACACTGGAGGACAGGAAAGAAAGGGGAAACATGATAACGACATATAAAATACTGAGAGGAATTGACAAGGTTGACAGAGACTGAATGTTCCAGAGATGGGACACAGCAACAAGGGGACACAGTTGGAAGTTGAAGACTCAGATGAATCACAGGGATGTTAGGAAGTATTTCTTCAGTCACAGAGTGGTCGGGAAGTGGAATAGTTTGGGAAGCGATGTAGTGGAGGCAGGTTCCATCCATAGCTTTAAGGAGAGGTATGATAAAGCTCATGGCGCAGGGAGAGTGACCCAGTAGCGGCCAGTGTAGAGGCGGGGCCAGGAGCTATGTCTCGACCCCTCCAACCACAACTAGGTGAGTACACACACACAGGTTAATAACCTTAAAGGGAGTGGCCAATCATCTAGTCAGATCCTGGAGACAGTGAATGACGCAAGTATGACGCAACACCAACCACATCCTTTAACCTAACGCAAAGCAACATTACGTAATGGAAAGCAACACAAAGCAACGTAATAAAACACAAAGCAACATAGAATAACGCAAAGCAAAATAAAACAACACAAAGCAATGCAATAAAGACAATGCAACACAAAGCTATGCAAAACAATACAAAGCAACACAACACAAAGCAACACAACACAAAGCAACTCAACACAAAGCAACACAACACTAAGCAACACAACACTAAGCAACACAACACCAAGCAACACAACACAGAGCAACACAACACAAAGCAACTCAACACAAAGCAACACAACACAAAGCAACACAAAGCAACACAACACAAAGCAACACAACACAGAGCAACACAACACAAAGCAACTCAACACAAAGCAACACAACACTAAGCAACACAACACCAAGCAACACAACACAGAGCAACACAACACAAAGCAACTCAACACAAAGCAACACAAAGCAACACAACACAAAGCAACACAACACAGAGCAACACAACACAAAGCAACTCAACACAAAGCAACACAACACTAAGCAACACAACACCAAGCAACACAACACAGAGCAACACAACACAAAGCAACTCAACACAAAGCAACACAACACAAAGCAACACAACACAAAGCAACACAACACAAAGCAACACAACACAGAGCAACACAACACAAAGCAACTCAACACAAAGCAACACAACACTAAGCAACACAACACCAAGCAACACAACACAGAGCAACACAACACAAAGAAACTCAACACAAAGCAACACAACACCAAGCAACACAACACAGAACAACACAACACAAAGCAACTCAACACAAAGCAACACAACACAAAGCAACACAACACAAAGCAACACAACACAAAGCAACACAACAGAGAGCAACACAACACAAAGCAACACAACACAAAGCAACATAACACAAAGCAACACAACACAAAACAACACAACCCTAAACAACACAACACAAAGCAATACAACACAAATAAATACAACTCAAAGCAACACAACACAAAGCAACACAACACTAAACAACACAACACAAAGCAACACAACACAAAGAAATACAACACAAAGCAACACAACACAAAGCAACACAACACTAAACAACACAACACAAAGCAACACAACACTAAACAACACAACACAAAGCAACACAACACAAAGAAATACAACACAAAGCAACACAACACTAAACAACACAACACAAAGCAACACAACACAAAGCAACACAACACAAAGCAACACAACACAAAGCAACACAACACAAAGCAACACAACACAAAGCAACACAACACAAAGCAACACAACACAAAGCAACACAACACAAAACTACGCAACACAACACAAAGGAACATAAAAAAATGTAAATCAATGCACTGCAATTTAAAGCAACACAAATCAACACAAGATACTCACACAATAAAACCAACCGCCGCTAAACCCGAATGGGTATTGAAACGCAATATTCCGATCCAACCTTTTATTAGTAAGTTCTAATCCTCTAATAACAGGATCCAATCCTATATTAATAGGATATAATAATATATTAATATGCTCCAATACCCTAGTAATAGGATCCAAACCTCTATTATGTGATCCAATCCACTATTAATAGGATCCAATCCTCTATTAATTGGATTTAATCCTTTATCAATAGAATCAAACCCGCTATTAATAATTTTTAATCTATTAATAGGATCCAATCCTATTAATAGATTTTTATACGCTATTATTGGATCCAATCATCTGTTAAAGGATCCAATATTATTAGGTTCTAATCCTCTATTGTAGGATCCAATAATCTATCAATAGGATCTAGTCATCTTTAAATAGGTTCTAATCATCTATAAATAGGATTCAATCAATTAATAATAGTATTCAACCCTCTATTAACAGGATTCAATCCTATATAATTATGATCCAATCCCCTATTAATAGGTTCTAATCCTCTATTAAAAAAATCCAATCCTCTAATAAGAGGATTCAAACATTACTAGGTTACAATACCGAATTAATGGGATTCAATACTCTATTAAATGGATCCAATACCCTATTAATTGGATCCAATCATTAGTATATTCTAATCCTCTGTTAATAGGATTCGATTGTCTATTAATAGGGTCCAATCTTTTATTAAGGGGATCTAATCCTCTATTAAATGGTTAAAGTAATTCAGTATTGGGATTGAATCCTCTATTTATGGGATTCAGTCATCTGTTAATAGGATTCAATCATCTATTAATAGTTTCAAATACTGCAGTAATCGATTAAATCATCCATTAATACGTTAAAATCCTCTATTAATAGGATCCAATCCTCTATAAAGAGGATTCAGTCCTCCCGTAATGGGATTCAATCCTGCAGGTAGTGAGTCACATCTTATGAATGAACTCACAAGTTTTTACAATGATGTTGAGAGTGAAGGTGACCGGAAGTAGACACGTGTGAGTGTGTGT
>WNWK01049176.1:0-13295 GCA_009830355.1 Cherax destructor | reverse complement strand
GTGAACCACTTGCCACTTAAAGCGGCTGCCACTTTCACTGTTGGTAACCATTTCCTCCTTACCAGCTCCAACCATCTCACACTCACTCCCACACCCATCTAGACGAAGCTTCAGCCTCCTATTTTCCTCCTGAAGGAGTAGAACCTCCTTCTTCAACACTTCAACCTGGGTTATGAGTGGTCTAAGGTGATTTAATGTTGTTGAGCCCCATGCACAGATTCCATAGGTGAGATAAGGGTAGATAAGAGAATGATATAGTGCAATGAGAGCTGGTTGAGGCACATAATAGCGTATCTTAGATAATATACCTACTGTCCTTGAGATTTTCTTGGAAATTTGTTGTATGTGTGTTTGGAATTTAAGACTACTGTCAAGGTGGATTCCTAGGAATTTTCCCTCTGTGAGCCTTGTGATGGGTGAACCATTTAGCGTTATGTTAAGTGGAACATTTGTAGCTTTGTTTCCAAACTGAATGTAGTAGGTCTTGTCCGTATTGAGAGTAAGCTTATTTGTCATCATCCATGTTGATATTTTCTGTAATTCGGCATTAACTGTGTTGGCTAGTACGACTGGATTTGGGTGAGAGAAGACATATGTTGTGTCATCTGCAAACAAAATGGGTTTGAGTAGTTGTGATGCATTCGGTAGGTCATTTATGTAAATGAGGAATAGGAGTGGCCCCAGGACACTACCTTGAGGGACACCGACTGTAATTTGTTGTGTGGAAGAGTTCTCTCCATTTGTGTTCACGTACTGACTTCTGTTGCTAAGGTACGACTTTAGGTAGTTGAGGGGGTGCCCCCTAATACCATAGTGCGCTAATTTTGTGAGCAATAAATCATGGTCGACTGTATCAAATGCTATATCAGTGCTATAACCTATATTGCCAGGCCCACCACCTAAAGGGTACAAGACGACACAGAACATCCAGACCATGGGAAAACCTGGGTAGCCAAAGCCACTCCAGAGAGGTTTTTTAGCGCCAGGAAGGAAAAAAAGCTGGCAGGAAATGACAGAAATCGTACACCAACTGCAATCATTTCTGGAGTGGAACCACAGTCAATGGCCTCCACTCCAAAACAACAGATATTAGTGCCAGAAAAAAAAGACCCCCCCCATACCACCAATCCAACGACATTCATCTTTGCAAATATACAGGGTCTAAAGCCAGCAACAAACAACAAGATACCTTACATCCGTGGACTGCTTACAGAGTCAAATGCAATGTTTGCGGCTTTCACAGAGACCCACATAAAGGATCACTTGGACAATGAAATATGGATCCCTGGCTACAACCTATACAGATGTGACAGAGTGAACAGGGAAAAGGGAAGGGGGGTGTTGGCCTGTATATCACAGAGTCACTTATATGCTCAGAACTACTAAATGCCTCAAATGATGTAGTTGAAGTTTTAGCAGTAAAGATCGAGAATCAAAACCTGGTCATCGTGGTTGTATACAAGCCTCCGGATGCAACGTCCCAACAATTCCAGGAACAGCTTCTGAAAATTGACCAATGTCTGGAAAACCTTCCAGCCCCTGCCCCCAACATCTTGCTCCTGGGACTCTTCAACCTAAGGCACCTAAAATGGAGGAATATTGCAAATAATGTGGTAGCAGAGATAACACCAGGAGGCAGCTCAGATGAAAACTCGCACACACACGAGCTTTTAAATCTCTGCACCAAATTCACCTTAAACCAGCAAATAATAGAGCCTACAAGATTGGAGAATACACTGGACCTCATCTTCACTAACAATGATGATCTGATACGAAATGTCATCATATCAAAAACGATATACTCAGATCACAACATAATAGTAAGTAAGTTTATTCAGGTATACACAAATACATTTACATATATTATCATACATAACAGCATATGTGTAGAGGACCTAGGATAACCAAAAAAAGTCAGACAGAGTGACTTATTTCCATTGGGGTCCAGACATGCATGAGGGGGGCCCCAGATCGACAAAATGTGATCAGTCGCGAGGGAGCCTTCTCTAATTTCAACTTCAATAATAAAAACATAAGGTGGGACCAAGTAAACCAAATCCTAAATGATATAAACATAGGATCCTAACCTATGTCTAGAACAAATTAACTCTGTGGCACTTGAGGTTTGCTCAAGGTAAATTCCCTTAAGGAAATGGAGGAGAATATGTAAACTAGAAAGAGAGAGACGCTCACTATACAGGCGAAGGCAAAGAATAACAGAGCGGCTACAAGAGGCCAATATATCTGAAATACGTAGGGAGGCACTGGTCAGAGAAATAGCAAACATCGAATTAAAACTAAAGGAATCTTACAGGAATAAAGAAACACGGGAAGAACTAAAAGCCATAAATGAAATTGAAAGAAACCCAAAGTATTTATTTTCTTATGCCAAAACAAAGTCGAGAACACCATCCAGTATTGGGCCCCTACTAAAACGAGATGGGTCTTACACAGATGACAGCAAGGAAATGAGTGAGTTACTAAAGTCCCAGTATGACTCAGTTTTTTGTGAGCCGCTAACCAGACTAAAAGTTGAAGACCTAAATTATTTTTTATGAGAGTGCCACAGAACCTGGTAGACGCAAGCCTATCTGACATTACCCTGATGCCACATGACTTTGAAATGGCGATAAATGACATGCCCATGCACTCCGCTCCAGGCCCCGACTCATGGAACTCAGTGTTCATCAAGAACTGCATGAAGCCCCTATCACGTGCTTTTAACATCCTATGGATAAAAGATAATGATAAGATTTCTTCGATTTTTAACCCAGGAGGGTTAGCCACCCAGGATAACCCAAGAAAGTCAGTGCGTCATCGAGGACTGTCTGTCTTATTTCCATTGGGGTCCTTAATTTTGTCCCCCAGGATGCGACCCACACCAGTCGACTAACAACCCGGGTACCTATTTCAATATTCTAATTAATGCCTTACTTAATGCTATGCCTAGCCAGCCCCATCATTATATGATCAGTTTTGCTGATGATATAATGATTCACACCACCGATTCTCCAACACCCAAAACATCCTTAAACATGTACTAGCCTTGTGTCAGGACCTGGGGTTGATAATCTCTACTGATAAAACAAAGATACTCAATAGGCGTCCTCCTCGACAGAGAGGCACAGTTCGCCAGATCCGGTTGCATGATGGGTCTCTTCTAGAATATGTAAATAGATACAGGTATCTAGGCTTTGAGGTCCCACTACTTGGACCTGTTGTAACGAGACTTTGTCGTCAATACAAAGAAAGGCTGAGAGCACTTAGAGTTGTGGCAGGGTTTCACCCCAGGTATGGTGCTAATGTTAAAATTGTGAAAATGATGTATCTTGCTTATATTAGATCATTAGTTGATTATGCTGCCCCACTACTTTCTCTTGTGTCTGACTGGAAGCTTGGAGGGCTGGAAAAACTGCAGAACGAAGCAATGAGGATCATTTTAGGATGCCCTCGTACTGCCAAAATTTTAAATATGCAGAAAGAACTTGATATTCCAAGCATCAGAGATCGTGTTACTGAAAGAAATATCCTAATTGGGGTTAATATACTCAGGAAAGCCCATTCAAACCCATGCACAGAAGCCCTCCAAACTTTCCTCAGCACTGGTGAACATCCCTCTAGATGGATCGAAAACTGGAACCAACCTCCGCATGAATCAGATACATGATCTGTGGCAAGTAAGGCAACAGCGGCACTTCTCCGCTACATGGAATATTACCCCATTCCAAATTACCATCCCTCCATTTCCCCAAACTACTTCTTAAATCACAACCAAAGCTTCGCCTTGAAGCCAAACATGATGCCTTAAGCTGTATTGATAATTTAGCCAAACAGCACACTCTCTCACAAATTATTTACGTTGATGGTTCTGTTCACCAATCCACTGGTGCAGCTGGTAGTGCTGCTGTTGTCATACAGTGATGGCTCTCTTAAAGAAATTGGAGCACGCATCAATAACTGGGCCTCTACCCTTCAGACAGAACTGTTTGCCATACTCCTTGCACTCAAATGCGTCCATGTATGTAGGGTTAACTCTCAAATTGTAACTGATTCTCTGTCATCCATAAATGCTCTCAACTCATCAAGTATAACTTGTAGCATGCTCGTGTCAGAAGCCAGGCACAGGTATGGTAGGATTCTGGATAGTAGAGTCAGAGTGCACATGCTGTGGATTCCATCTCACATTGGTCTTCAGATGCATGATAGAACTGATAAATTGGCTAAGTTTTATGCTTTCAAAGAGGGGATAGATTACAATCTTGGCTTGTCAGTTAGCGGTTTGAGAACAATAATACGAAAAGAACTTCAACTGAATTTTATTGACTTAAGACTCAGGGAGATTGACACCAGTCAGTCCATCTATCATCATTCTATCATGCAGGAGGAGCCACATGTCTATGGTGCATCCAACAAAATAAGCAGACTATTGGATGTCACTACCGCCCGTCTCCGGCAGGGTTACAGGTATCTTTGGCAGGTTAAATCACCACCACCAGATGTAGACCTAACAAAATGTAAACTTTGCCAGTTGGATTATTGTCACACCCTGCGTCATTATGTACTGGAGTGCGATAAAATTAATGAATTCAGAGACAACTCACTCAGAAATGTTCAAGATATGTCAAAGTATTTTATCCACAGTGGTATATTACAGACCATTCTGGAAAAATACCCTGACTTTGCTCCTGTAAATAAAGCATTGTCACGTGTGTGTGTGTGTGTACTCACCTATTTGTGGTTGCAGGGGTCGAGTCATAGCTCCTGGCCCCGCCTCTTCACTGATTGCTACTAGGTCCTCTCTCTCTCTGCTCCATGAGCTTTATCAAACCTCGTCTTAAAACTATGTATAGTTCCTGCCTCCACTACGTCGCTTTCTAGGCTATTCCACTTCCTGACAACTCTATGACTGAAGAAATACTTCCTAACATCCCTTTGACTCATATTAGTCTTCAACTTCCAATTGTGACCCCTTGTTTCTGTGTCCCCTCTCTGGAACATCTTGTCTCTGTCCACCTTATCTATTCCTCGCAGTATTTTATATGTCGTTATCATGTCTTCCCTAACCCTCCTGTCCTCTAGTGTCGTCAGGCCAATTTCCCTTAACCTTTCTTCGTAGGACAATCCCTTAGCTCTGGGACTACTCTTGTTGCAAACCTCTGCACTTTCTCTAATTTCTTGACGTGCTTGACCAGGTGTGGGTTCCAAACTGGTGCTGCATACTCCAGTATGGGCCTGACGTATATGGTATACAGAGTCTTGAATGATTCCTTAGTGAGGTATTGGAATGCTATTCTTAGGTTTGCCAGTCGCCCGTATGCTGCAGCAGTTATCTGATTGATGTGTGCCTCAGGAGATGTGCTCGGTATTATACTCACCCCAAGATCTTTTTCCTTGAGTGAGGTTTGCAGTCTTTGGCCACCTAGACTATACTCTGTCTGCGGTCTTCTTTGCCCTTCCCCGATCTTCCTGCCTTTACATTTCGCAGGGTTAAATTCTAGGAGCCAGTTACTGGACCAGGCTTGTAGCCTGTCCAGGTCTCTTTGTAGTCCTGCCTGATCCTCGACTGATTTAATTCTTTTCATTAACTTCACATCATCTGCAAACAGGGACACTTCTGAGTCTATCCCTTCTGTTACGTCATTCACATATACCAAAAACAGTACAGGTCCTAGGACTGACCCTTGTGGAACCCCACTCGTCAGAGGTGCCCACTCTGACACCTCGTCACGTACCATGACTCGTTGTTGCCTCCCTGTCAGATAATCTCTGATCCATTGCAGTGCCTTTCCTGTTACGTGTGCCTGATCCTCTAGCTTTTGCATTAACCTCTTGTGAGGAACTGTGTCGAACGCCTTCTTGCAGTCCAAGAAAATGCAGTCTATCCACCCCTCTCTCTCGTGTCTTACTTCTGTTACCTTGTCATAAAACTCCAGTAGGTTTGTGACACAGGATTTTCCTTCCCTGAAACCGTGCTGGTTGTCGTTTATAAGCTTGTGTCTTTCTAGGTGCTCCACCACTCTCCTCCTGATGATCTTCTCCATGACTTTGTATACTATACACGTCAGTGACACAGGTCTATAGTTTAATGCCTCGTGTCTGTCTCCTTTCTTAAAAATTGGGACTACATTTGCCATCTTCCACGCTTCAGGTAGTTGCCCAGTTTCAATGGATGTGTTGAAGATTTTTGTTAGTGGCACACACAACATCTCTGCTCCCTCTCTAAGGACCCACGGAGAAATGTTGTCCGGTCCCACCGCTTTTGAGGTATTGAGTTCACATAGCAGCTTCTTCACCTCCTCCTCGGTTGTGTGTATTTCATCCAGCACTTGTTGGTAAACCTCCCTATTCTGAATTCCTAGAGTCCTTCCTGTCTCCTATGTAAATACTTCTTTAAATCTCATGTTGAGCTCCTCACATACCTCTTGGTCGTTTCTTGTGAACTCCCACCTTCCTTCCTCAGCCTGATTACCTGGTCCTTGACTGTTGTTTTCCACCTGATGTGGCTATACAACAGCTTCGGGTCAGACTTGACTTTTGATGCTATATCATTTTCATATTGTCGCTGAGCCTCCCTTCTTACCTGTGCATATTCGTTTCTGGCTCTTCGGCTAATCTCTTTATTTTCCTGGGTCCTTTGTCTTCTGTACTTTTTCCATTCTCTATTACACTTAGTTTTTGCCTCCCTACACCTCTGGGTGAACCAAGGACTCGTTCTGGTCTTCCCATTACTTCCGTTTCCCTTGGGGACAAACCTCTCCTCTGCCTCTTTGCATTTGGTTGTCACATATTCCATCATTTCTTTTACTGGTTTTCCTGCCAATTCTCTCTCCCACTGAACATCTCGTAGGAAGTTCCTCATGCCTGTGTAGTTCCCCCTTTTGTAGTTTCGTTTCTCCCTTCCTATTCCTGCTCCCCTCTCCACTTGTAGCTCAACTATATATTCAAAACACAGAACCAAATAATCACTAGCTCCAAGGGGCCTTTCATATGTGATATCCTCGATGTCCAAACTACTCAAGGTGAATACTAGGTCCAGTCTTGCTGGATCATCCCCACCTCTCTCTCTGGTAGTGTCTCTAACATGTTGATGCATGAGGTTTTCCAGAACCACATCCATCATCTTGGCTCTCCATGATTCAGGACCCCCGTGGGGCTCCAGGTTTTCCCAATCAATCTCCTTGTGATTGAAATCACCCATAACTAGTAACTTTGTTCTCCCCAAGTGGGCTCTTCTGGTTACCTCGGCTAGTGTGTCTACCATTGCTCTGTTGCTCTCGTCGTATTCTTCTCTTGGCCTCCTGCAGTTCTGTGGCGGGTTGTACATTACAGCAATTACCACCTTATGGCCCTCAGACTGAATTGTTCCTACTATGTAGTCCCTTTCGCCCATTCCATCCATTCCTTCCACTTCCTCAAATCCCCACCTGTTCTTAATGAGCAGTGCAACTCCTCCTCCCCCTCTGCTCCCTCTATCTTTCCTGAGGATTTGATATCCGGGTGGAAAGATTGCATCTGTTATCATCCTGGTGAGTTTCGTTTCTGTAAGTGCTATTATGTCTGGGGATGTCTCCTTTATTCTTTCATGCCACTCCTCACATTTATTTGTTATACCATCTGCATTTGTATGTGTATGTGTGTATGTATATACATGTATGTGTGTGTATGTGTGTGTACTCACCTAGTTATACTCACCTAGTTGTGGTTGCAGGGGTCGAGTCATAGCTCCTGGCCCCGCCTCTTCACTGGCCGCTACTGGGTCACTCTCCCTGCGCCATGAGCTTTATCATACCTCTTCTTAAAGCTATGTATGGAGCCTGCCTCCACTACGTCACTTCCTAAACTATTCCACGTTTGTGTGTGTGTGTGTGTGTGTGTGTGTGTGTGTGTGTGTGTGTGTGTGTGTGTGTGTGTGTGTGTGTGTGTGTGTGTGTGTGTGACCCAACAACTAAAATTTGCACCAATAACTCGTTACAGTTGTGGCTGGGTGTAGACTAATAGATTGCTCATTGCTTTATAATTTGTTCATGATTGCAACCATGTACAGACGTAAGTAAATTTACTTACATGATTCATTACCTTGTAACTAGTGAATTCATTACCATTGTACCTTGTTCAGCTATCAAAACTTTGGGGCCTCGTCTCTGGACCCTATATATACCTCTGTAATCTGCAAATACCTTTGTAACTTGTCATGATTCTGACCATCTGAGTTCATTACCTTTGTAACTTGCTCAGCTATCAAACTTTGAGGTCCAGTCCCTGGACCCATTATGTACCTCTGTAATCTTTTGACTACCGCCCACAGGATGGGTATGGGGTGCATAATACAGATATCAAACTAACTAACTAACCTATTTGCTGCTAGGTGAACATGACAACAGATGTAAGGAAACACATCGAAATGTTTCCACCCGCCGGGAATCGAACCCGGGCCCTCCGTGTGTGAAGCGAGAGCTCTACCCACCAGACCACCGGGCCACCTTGGGAGAGGAGCATGGACACTGGGGTCGTCCCGCAGTTACTAAAAACAACAGACATAGCCCCACTCCACAAAGGCGGCAGTAAAGCAATGGCAAAGAACTACAGTTACACCAATACACAAAGGTGGTGACCCTACAGACGTAAATAACTATAGGCCTATATCAAATCTACCATTGCTAACCAAAATCTTCGAGAAACTTGTGTACAAGAGATTATACTCGTTTATAACGACACAAAGCATACTCAACCCCTGCCAATTTGGCTTCAGGAAAAATAAAAGCACTAACGATGCAATAGTAAAAATGACAGACCTGCTTTACACAGCACTCGAAAAAGGGAATATCCACTAGGACTTTTTATTGACCTAAGGAAAGCTTTTGACACAGTAAACCTGGAGTCTACCTGGAGAGAATTTCAGGGGTCAACGCCCCCGCGGCCCGGTCCGTGACCAGGCCTCCTGTTGGACCAGAGCCTGATCAACCAGGCTGTTACTGCTGGCCGCACGCAGTCCAACGTACGAACCACAGCCCAGCTGGTCAGGTACTGACTTTAGGTGCCTGTCCAGTGCCTGCTTGAAGACAGCCAGGGGTTTGTTGGTAATCCCCTGATGTATGCTGGGAGGCAGTTGAACAATCTTGGGCCCCTGATACTTATCCCATGACCTAGAATGTATGTTGGGCGTGTGTATGAGTGTGGTTTTTGTTTTGTTTGTCATGTTACATTTTTCACTTGCAAGGCCAGCATTGCCTAGGAGTCTATGTTGTATGACTTGTTGGGGCCATGGTTCACATGATATAGGCTGACCTTGTAGCACCTGGTTAGCAGGTGTGTTTAAGTTGTCATATATGTTAGATGTCGTGGAAGTGTTATAATGAAATGTACCTTAGGAAGAAGGTTGTCTTAATATTGGTGTGTTGGTGGCCACACTATTTGACAACGACCATTTCTAGGCTTTTCTGTAACCTTTTTTCTAATGAGTATTTTATGAGTTTGACATCAGAGGTAGGGATGGAGGGGGTTGTCAAGTTTGTGTGAGTGTTCTTAACTGATGGGAGTCTATTACCTTTTAGTAATAGCCTCTGGAGGCTGGGGAGGAGGAGTGGCAAGATATGGGTTGTGTTGGTATAACATTGTAAAGTTTAGGTGAGATGTTTTGTATGGTACTGTGAGGTAATGGGTTTTGTAACTTGCATTTTTATGATGTCAATATTATGTTATAGGTCCTGTGGGCCTTTTATTAATATGTATTGAATATATGGTTTAAAAAAAAAAAAAAAAAAAAAAAAAAATTGTGTAAGGGATGCTAACAGTGCATCGTTTAGGTTTTCAGGGTACGGGTGCTTTTAGGCACTTGGGGGGGATGGTTCTTTAGAAGGGTGGATTTTTGGGGTTTTGAGAAACTAATCCCATGTTTGATATGACATGTTTGTTTGTTGGAAGTTTCCTTATATTTTGTCAGGGATATGTATGCTCAAATTGTTTTGTGATATACTCTCTTTGTGGAGTGGAGCAATAAAGACCTTTTGTTTGTAAGGTCATGTGTAGTGTTATAGGTTAGTGTTTTTAGAAGGTTTAGTGTATGACACTTTTATATTTCTTGCCAGTTTGGCTGTGGGACGAATAGGCCTTTCTAGTGTTTACATTATTAGGCAATTAATATGTTTTGTGTAATGTTGATGTTTAACCTCTTGTTTTGAGGTAAGGTTTTGTTAAATGTTTTTGTACATAAACTGTTTTTAAATAAAATATAAAAAAAAAAAAAGATACTTATTGTGTTGTCCCTCAACGTGCTAGTGGCACCCTGCTCTTCATTGGGGGATGTTACATCGCCTGCCGAGTCTTTTGCTTTCGTAGGGAGTGATTTTTGTGTGCAAGTTTGGTACTAAGCCCTCGAGAATTTTCCATGTGTATATAATAATGGATCTCTCCAAACTACGGCATCCTACTCCACAAACTTGACCACTATGGAATAAGAGGTCATGCACTAGCATACTTCAAATCCTACCTCACTAATAGGTACTAGTATGTCACTATTAAAGACACATCCTCCACGACACTACCACTAGACACCGGAGTACCGCAGGGAAGTATCCTTGGTCCCCTGCTCTTCCTCTTATACATCAATGATCTTCCCAATGTATCACAACACCTGAAACCAATACTCTTTGCTGACGACACAACTTATGTCATCTCCCACACCAACCTTGCCACGCTTAATACCATTGTTAACGACGAATTAATAAAAATATCAACATGGATGACAGCCAATAAACTTACACTCAACACTGATAAGACCTTCTATATTATGTTTGGCAACAGAACAGATGATCCACAATTAAACATTAAGATCAACACTACACCTATTGCTAAACATAACGAGGGCAAGTTCCTGGGCCTTCACCTTGACAGCAGCCTGAAATTCAGCACCCATATCCAACACATAACAAAGAAAGTGTCCAAAACTGTGGGGATCCTCTCTAAGATACGGTATTATGTATCACAATCAGCCCTACTCACACTATACTACTCACTCATCTATCCCTACCTCACATATGCCATTTGTGCATGGGGATCAACAGCAATTACCCACCTAAAGCCAATAATAACCCAACAAAAACAAAAATCCGCAGTAAGAATTATCACGCAATCCAACGCTAGGCAGCACCCCCCCACCCCACTCTTCAAAGACCTAAACCTACTCACTGTTCAGAACATCCATACTTACTACTCTGCTATCTACATTTATAGAACCATTAATTCCAACTTTAACCCTGAGCTAAAACACTTTCTTGACAGTTGTGACAGGACCCATAGACATAATACCAGACATAAACATCTCTTTGACATTCCCGTGTCCGACTAAATCTATACAAAAATTCAATGCGCATAAAAGGGCCTAAAATCTGGAACTCCCTGCCTGAAAACTCTAGAACTGCAGACACAACCTCCATTTTCAAAAGCACCGTTAAAAACATCTTATCTCACATACGCACCCAACTGGTAGCTAACCACATGAAAACTACTTTATCTTGCAAATATCCACAGGAAAATACACTTATTGATATCTGTGATTCCCTTTAATAGGCTGTGGTTCGTACGTTGGACTGCATGCGGCCAGCAGTAACAGCCTGGTTGATCAGGCTCTGATCCAACATGAAGCCTGGTCACAGACCAGGCCGCAGGGCGTTGACCCTGGAACTCTCTCCAGGTAAACTCCAGGTTAGTCGGGGCTAGGAATAGTGTGTTCGGATAGGTGCCAGTGAGATAGTCTGTAGAAACTTGTTTGGGACTGCCTTCTTGTAAGCTGCACTCTGGGCAAGCACCGTTGACACCGACACTCTGTGACACTTCTCTTAGACTTACAAGTGGCTATGGGACAAATTTTTAGCTAACTGCAGTAAGGGGAATCCCACACTGCCTACACAATACTGGAAGGGTCTCACTTACTTGATGTAGTGGCTATGTGTGCGTCCTGGTCTTCCTTATCTATAACCCCTCCTAACACCATGTGCAGTGGAGAACCTTTGTCTGCAAATGAAGTGGTAATTAGTGTCCTGCCTGCACCTCAGAGTTCCCTAGTTTCTAAGGATATCCCTTAAGCAATATATGCAGTAAGTAACACTAGCTTCCAGACTTGAACTTAAGAGACGATGCTGGTACATACCAATACAAAAGCGTCCGTCCGCTTAAGACCCACAGATAACTCACTAACGTTTCCCCAGAAACTGGCCAGATACTGACAGAAAGAAAGTCTAGTCTTACTGTAATGGGTCTGGATGGAGAGAGATATCCGCAGTGCTTCGGGATCTCTCCTCCGGGGCCCCAGGACAGATGTTGAGTCACGTGGGGATGCTGCTTGTTCACAGCACGGAGAAGTGTTCTCGGTTGATGCCCAATCTGGTAAGAATGCAGGTCAAGCGTTGTGAGCTCCACACTGCCTAGATTCAAGTGTGGGCTGCCAATTCTCGTTAGCTAACCTTTCCCAAGGTTTGTCTATTTGGGCTTATTTCTACCTATATTAAGGTGCTAGAACTATATTATTAATATCTAACGTTGCCTTAATAATCCTAATATTAGTTTCTAACAGTACAAACTTGCCTAGGTGTTCCTAGGTGAATAAATATATCAATTAAAATGTACACAATTGTCACCTTCGTCAACTTGAATAGGTATGTTTTGTTTTGGTTGGGTGTGTGGGTTTATAAACTCCGAGGGCCGATCCATGGTATGTTTAAGGCTTCTAACGGCTCATTTACCCTGTGGAACTGGCGTGACTCAAAAGTTTCCACATAGTCGTTAGGTGGAGTGTTTGAACTTGGGATTTTGCTTGCCAGCTTTTTTCTATGGTGGAGAAGAAATCATTGAGTTTGTTTGCTGTTTCAATAGGTGGGAGTAGGGGTTCATCTGATTTTGTTAGCTTGATTGTTCTGTTTGTGGATATCTTTTTAGTTCCTAGAATTTCAGATAGGTTTTCCAGGTCTATTTTATATCATTTTTTAAGTTATGTAATCTGTTCTCATAGTACAATTTTTTTGACCTTCTTATCAGACTCGTTAGGTTTGATGAGTAACGTTTTGTTTGTTCTCCTTTCTTTTGTTCTAGTAGTGGGTTCATACGGGTACCAGTATTGGGGTTTATACGGGTACCAGTAGTGGGGTTCATACGGGTACCAGTAGTGGGGTTCATACGGGTACCAGTAGTGGGGTTCATACGTGTATCATTAGTGGGGTTCATCCGGGGACCTGTAGTGGGGTTCATACGGGTACCAGTAATGGGGTTCATACGGCTTCAAGACCGTCACAAACCTTCAACCC
>WNWK01049175.1:0-13295 GCA_009830355.1 Cherax destructor | reverse complement strand
TTAGCTACCCGCGCCGCCCCAGCTTAGCTAACCGCGCCCGCCCGAGCTTAGCTTCCGCGCCCGCCCGAGCTTAGCTTCCGCGCCCGCCCGAGCTTAGCTACCCGCGCCCGCCCCAGCTTAGCTACCCGCGCCCGCCCCAGCTTAGCTTCCCGCGCCGCCCGAGCTTAGCTACCCGCACCCGCCCCAGCTTAGCTACCCGCGCCCGCCCCAGCTTAGCTTCCCGCGCCTGCCCCAGCTTAGCTACCCGCGCCCGCCTGAGCTTAGCTACCCGCGCCCGCCCCTGCTTAGCTACCCGCGCCCGCCCGAGCTTAGCTTCCCGCGCCCGCCCCAGCTTAGCTACCCGCGCCCGCCCGAGCTTAGCTACCCGCGCCCGCCCCTGCTTAGCTACCCGAGCCCGCTCGAGCTTAGCTACCCTCGCCCGCCCGAGCTTAGCTTCCCGCGCCCGCCCCAGCTTAGCTACCCGCGCCCGCCCGAGCTTAGCTTCCCGCGCCCGCCCCAGCTTAGCTATCCGCGCCCGCCCCAGCTTAGCTAACCGCGCCCGCCCCAGCTTAGCTACAAGCGCCCGCCCCAGCTTAGCTACCCGCGCCCGCCCCAGCTTAGCTTCCCGCGCCCGCCCGAGCTTAGCTACCCGCGCCCACCCCAGCTTAGCTTCCCGCGCCCGCCCCAGCTTAGCTAACAGCGCCCGCCCCAGCTTAGCTAACCGCGCCCGCCCCAGCTTAGCTACCCGCGCCCGCCCCAGCTTAGCTACCCGCGCCCGCCCCAGCTTAGCTTCCCGTGCCCGCCCGAGCTTAGCTACCCGCGCCCGCCCCAGCTTAGCTTCACGCGCCCGCCCCAGCTTAGCGAACCGCGCCCGCCCCAGCTTAGCTAACCGCGCCCGCCCCAGCTTAGCTAACCGCGCCCGCCCCAGCTTAGCTAACCGCGCCCGCCCCAGCTTAGCTACCCTTGCCCGCCCCAGCTTAGCTACCCTTGCCCGCCCCAGCTTAGCTACCCTTGCCCGCCCCAGCTTAGCTACCCGCGCCCGCCCCAGCTTAGCTAACCGCGCCCTCCCCAGCTTAGCTACCCGCGCCCTCCCCAGCTTAGCTACCCGCGCCCGCCCCAGCTTAGCTACCCGCGCCCGCCCCAGCTTAGCTACCCGCGCCCGCCCCAGCTTAGCTTCCCGCGCCCGCCCCAGCTTAGCTACCCGCGCCCGCCCCAGCTTAGCTACCCGCTCCCGCCCCAGCTTAGCTTCCCGCGCCCGCCCCAGCTTAGCTACCCGCGCCTGCCCCAGCTTAGCTACCCGCGCCCGCCCCAGCTTAGCTAACCTCGCCCGCCCGAGCTTAGCTTCCCGCGCCCGCCCGAGCTTAGCTTCCCGCGCCCGCCCGAGCTTAGCTACCCGCGCCCGCCCCAGCTTAGCTACCCGCGCCCGCCCCAGCTTAGCTTCCCGCGCCCGCCCGAGCTTAGCTACCCGCGCCCGCCCCAGCTTAGCTACCCGCGCCCGCCCCAGCTTAGCTTCCCGCGCCCGCCCGAGCTTAGCTACCTGCGCCCGCCCGAGCTTAGCTACCCGCGCCCGCCCGAGCTTAGCTACCCGCGCCCGCCCCAGCTTAGCTACCCGCGCCCGCCCCAGCTTAGCTACCCGCGCCCGCCCCAGCTTAGCTTCCCGCGCCCGCCCGAGCTTAGCTACCCGCGCCCGCCCCAGCTTAGCTACCCGCGCCCGCCCCAGCTTAGCTTCCCGCGCCCGCCCCAGCTTAGCTACCCGCGCCCGCCCCTGCTTAGCTACCCGCGCCCGCCCGAGCTTAGCTACCCGCGCCCGCCCGAGCTTAGCTTCCCGCGCCCGCCCCAGCTTAGCTACCCGCGCCCGCCCGAGCTTAGCTTCCCGTGCCCGCCCGAGCTTAGCTACCCGCGCCCGCCCCAGCTTAGCTTCACGCGCCCGCCCCAGCTTAGCTAACCGCGCCCGCCCCAGCTTAGCTAACCGCGCCCGCCCCAGCTTAGCTACCCTTGCCCGCCCCAGCTTAGCTACCCTTGCCCGCCCCAGCTTAGCTACCCTTGCCCGCCCCAGCTTAGCTACCCTTGCCCGCCCCAGCTTAGCTACCCGCGCCCGCCCCAGCTTAGCTACCCGCGCCCGCCCCAGCTTAGCTACCCGCGCCCGCCCCAGCTTAGCTACCCGCGCCCGCCCCAGCTTAGCTACCCTCGCCCTAATTAAAAAATATCTTGGCCTCTTGTGAATACTCACCGGTTTCTCCGTTCTTTGTTGTTGCTGTGATGATACAAACAAACAAACAAATTTATTTCATATCTAGTTTACATAGGTTTTGTTATTACAATCATAAATTGAAGTGCTATTAGAGCCACTAACATGCCATGGTGAAGTGCAAGGAGAGCCACTGACATGTCATGGTGAAGTGCAAGGAGAGCCACTGACATGTCATGGTGAAGTGCAAGGAGAGCCACTGACATGCCATGGTGAAGTGCAAGGAGAGCCACTGACATGTCATGGTGAAGTGCAAGGAGAGCCACTGACATGCCATGGTGAAGTGCAAGGAGAGCCACTGACATGCCATGGTGAAGTGCAAGGAGAGCCACTGACATGCCATGGTGAAGTGCAAGGAGAGCCACTGACATGCCATGGTGAAGTGCAAGGAGAGCCACTGACATGCCATGGAATTAGGGGCAGCTTAATCTAATGACTTATAGACTATAAACATAATATTAGAGAAATTGATTGAGTTTGTTTTATTAGATTCGTTCTGAGACTCTCTGACCGCGGGTTCGAACCCCACCCGTGGTATTGTTTGTTTGCAATCGTGTCATTACGATTTCGTGAGTCATGATGATACTACATTGTAACAAGTATTTAGTAGGATGGTAATATAATAGTAAAAATTGAAATTATCTTAAGGAAAATAACATTGAGCATTTTTTAAAGTAATTTTCAGTATGAGTATTTAGTTTAGGGTGAGTAGGTGGTTTTTGAGAAGAGTCATAAATTGATTTTCAGACAATGTTATTTTAGTATTTACTGGTAATGAATTCCAGATTCTGGGGCCCTTTATGTGCATAGAAATCTTACATATTTTGATATGGACACGGGGGATATGATGATGTGACGATGATACAATGTCTACGATGATGAGATGATGGTGTAGGGATTGTGACGTTGTGTTGGGTCACTGAACAGTGAGGAAGGGATGCTAAGAGGAGTAAAATTGGTGTTTTATACTGGCGCCTGAGGTAAGCAAGAAATCATAGTTTTACAATCCCTTTTAGTTAGTTTAATATGTTTATTATGCACCCCATACCCATCTACACTTCTATATATGGTTACAATCATGAACAAATTACAAAGTAATGAGCCACTGGCACGTCCACACCCGGTCACAATTGTAATGAGTTATAAGTACAAATATTAATTGGGGCACAAACACACGAGTGCGTGCGAGCACACACACACACACACACACACACACACACATCACATATGAAAGGCCCCTTGGGGCCAGTGAACATGTGGTTTTAAGCTTCGAATATACAGTAGAGTTACAAGTGGAGGGGGAAGCAGGAAGGGCTGGATGAATGAAGCCAAACTACAAGAAAGGGGACTACGTGGGCATGAAGAACTTCCTGCACGAGGTTCAGTGGGACAGAGAACTGGCAGGGAAGTCAGTAAACGAGATGATGGAATGTGACAACAATATGCAAGGAAACTGAGGAGAGGTTTGTACCCAAGGGTAACAGAAATAATGAAAAAGCCAGAATGAGCCCTTGGTTCACCCAAAGGTGTAGAGAGGCCAAAACCAAGTGTGCTAGTGAATGGAAGAAGTATAGAAGGCAAAGGACCCAGGAGAATAAGGAGAGTAGTCGTAGAGCCAGAAATAAATATGCACAGGTAAGAAGGGAGGCCCAACGACAATATGAACATGACATAGTAGCGAAAGCCAAATCCGACCCAAAGCTGTTGTACAGCCACATCAGGAGGAACACAACAGTCAAGGACCAGGTGATCAGGCTAAGGAAGGAAGGAGGAGAGATCACAAGAAACGACCGCGAAGTATGTGAGGAATTCAACATGAGATTCAAAAAAGTGTTCACAGAGGAAACAGAAGGGACTCCAGAAAGACGGAGAGGTGGGGTACACCACCAAGTGCTGGACACGATACATGCAACCGAGGAAGAAGTGAAGAGGCTGCTGAGTGAGCTAGATACCTCAAAGGCGATGGGCCGGACAACATCTCTCTATGGGTCCTGAGAGAGGGAGCAGAGGAGCTATGTGTACCCCTAGCATCAATATTCAACACATCCATCAAAACAGGGAGATTACCTGAGGTATGGAAGACAGCAAATGTAGTTCCAATTTTTAAAAAAAGGAGACAGACATGAATCACTAAACTACAGACCAGTGTCACTGACATGTATAGTATGCAAGGTCATGGAGAAGATTATCAGGAGGAGAGTGGTGGATCATCTAGAAAGGAATGAGCTTATCAACGACGGTCAACACGGTTTCAGGGACGGGAAATCCTGTGTCACAAACCTACTGGAGTTCTATTACAGGGTGACAGCAGTAAGACAAGAGAGTGAGGGGTGGGTAGATTGCATTTTCGTGGACTGTAAGAAGGTGTTTGACACAGTTCCACACAAGAGATTAGTGCAAAAGCTGGAGGACCAGGCAGGGATAACAGGAAAGGTACTCCAGTGGATCAGGAAATACCTGTCAGGAAGACAGCAGCGAGTCATAGTATGTGGCGAGGTGTCAGAGTGGGCGCCTGTGACTAGTGGGGTTCCACAGGGGTCAGTCCTAGGACCGGTGCTGTTTCTGGTATTTGTGAACGACATGACGGAAGAAATACCTGGAGTTTACCTGATAGAGTTCCAGGGTCAACGCCCCTGCGGCCCGGTCTGTGACCAGACCTGATGCTGGATCAGAGCCTGATCAACCAGGCTGTTACTGCTGGCCGCACGCAGTCCAACGTACGAACCACAGCCTGGCTGGTCAGGTACCGACTTTTGATGCCTGTCCAGTGCCTGGGAGGCAGTTGAACAGTCTTGGGCCCCTGACACTTATTGTGTTGTCTCTCAACGTGCTAGTGGCACCCCTGCTTTTCATTGGGGGATGTTACATCGTCTGCCGAGTCTTTGCTTTCGTAGGTAGTGACTCTCGTGTGCAGGTTTGGTACTAATCTCTAAGATTTTCCAAGTGTATATAATAATGTATCTCTCCCGCCTGCGTTCCAGGGAGTACAGGTTTAGGAACTTCAATCGCTCCCAGTAATTGAGGTGGTTTATCGCACTTATGCGTGCCGTGAAGGTTCTCTGCACATATTCAAGTTCAGCAATTTCACCTTCCTTGAAAGGTGCAGTTAGTGTGCAGCAATATTCCAGCCTAGATAGAACAAGCGACCTGAAAAGTGTCAACATGGGCTTTGCATCCCTGATTTTGAAGGTTCTCATTATCCATCCTGTCATTTTTCTAGCAGATGTAATTGCTAGTGTTATGGTCTTTGAATGTGAGATCCTCTGACATGATCACTCCCAGGTCTTTGACATTAGTTTTCGCTCTATTGTGTGGTTGTAATTTGTTTTGTACTCCGATGAGATTTTAATTTCCTCACGTTTTCCGTATCTGAGTAATTGAAATTTCTCATCATTGAACTTCATTTTGTTTTCTGCAGCCCATTTAAAGATTTGGTTTATGTCTGCTTGGAGTCTTGCAGTGTCTTCAACGGTGGACACTGTCATCCAGATTCGGTATATCTGCAAAGGAAGACACAGCACTGTGGCTTATATCCCTGTCAATGTCTGATATGAGGATGAGGAATAGGATGGGAGCAAGTACTGTGCCTTGTGGAACAGAGCTTTTCACAGTAGCTGCCTCAGACTTTACTCTGTTGACTACTACTCTTGTGTTCTACATGTTAGGAAATTATAGATCCATCCACCAACTTTTCCTGTTATTCCTTTATCACGCATTTTGTGTGCTATTACACCATGGTCACACTTGTCAAAGGCTTTTGCAAAATCTGCGTATATAACATCTGCATTCTGTTTATCTTCTAGAGCATCCAGGACCTTGTCGTAGTGGTCCAGTAGTTGGGACAGACAGGAGCGGCCTGCTCTAAACCCATGGTGTCCTGGGTTGTGCAATTGATGGGTATCAAGATGGGTGGCGATCTTGCTTCTTAGAACTCTTTCAAAGACTTTTATGATATGGGACGTTAGCGCAATTGGTCTGTAGTTCTTTTCTATTGCTTTACTGCCCCTTTGTGGAGTGGGGCATGTCTGTTGTTTTTAGTAGCTGCGGACGATCCCAGTGTCCATGCTCCTCTCCATAGGATGTTAAAAGCATGTGATAGGGGTCTTGCAGTTCTTGATGAACACGGAGTTCCATGAGTCTGGGCCTGGAGCGGAGTGCATGGGCATGTCATTTATTGCCTTTTCGAAGTCATTTGTGTCGTGGTGATGCCAGAAAGGCATGTGTATTGGATTTGGATTGGGGTATTGGTGGTATGGGGGTCTTTTTCCGGCTCTAATATCTGTTGTAATGGAGTGGAGGTTACTGACTGTGATTCCACTCCATTTGGCGTAGTGGTGATGTCAGAAAGGCATGTGTCTGTCAAGTTCTGTGGGCACTCTCAAAAAAATCATTTAGGTTTTCGATTTTCAGTCTGGTTAGTGGCTCGCTAAAGACTGAGTCATACTGGGATTTAAGTAACTCACTCATTTCCTTGCTGTCATCTGTGTAGGACCCATCCCGTTTAAGTAGGGGCAAAATACTGGTTGTTGTTCTCGACTTTGATTTTGCATAGGAAAATAAATACTTAGGGTTTCTTTCAATTTCATTTATGGCTTTTAGTTCTTCCCTGTTCTTGATTCCTGTAAGATTCCTTTAGTTTTAATTCGATGTTTGCTATTTCTCTGACTAGTGTCTCCCTACGTATTTCAGAGATATTGGCCTCCTGTAGCCGCTCCGTTATTCTTTGCCTTCGCCTGTATAGGGAGCGCCTCTCTCTTTCTAGTTTGCATCTTCTCCTCCTTTTCCTTAAGGGAATTTGCCTTGAGCAAACCTCGAGTACCACAGAGTTAATTTGTTCTAGACATAGGTTGGGATCCGTGATGCTTAGACTTTTAGTTTAATATCTTTATTATGCACCCCATACCCATCCTGTGGGCGGTAGTCAAAATATTACAGAGGTACATAATTGGTCCATTGACTGGACTCCAAAGTTTTGATAGCTGAACAAGTTACATCGGTAATGAACTAGATCTGGTCACAATTATGACAAGTTACAAATGTAATGACTGGTGTCAATCTCCCTGAGTCTTAAGTCAATAAAATTCAGTTGAAGTTCTTTTCGTATTATTGTTCTCAAACTGCTAACTGACAAGCCAAGATTGTAATCTACCCTCTTTGAAAGCATAAAACTTAGCCAATTTATCAGTTCTATCATGCATCTGAAGACCAATGTGAGATGGAATCCACAGCATGTGCACTCTGACTCTACTATCCACAATCCTACCATACCTGTGTCTGGCTTCTGACACAAGCATGTCACAATTTATACTTAATGAGTTGAGAGCATTTATGGATGACAGAGAATCAGTTACAATTAGAGAGTCAACCTTAGATACATGGACGCATTTGAGTGCAAGGAGTATGGCAAACAGTTCTGTCTGAAGGGTAGAGGCCCAGTTATTGATGGGTGCTCCAATTTCTTTAAGAGAGCCATCACTCTGTATGACAACAGCAGCACTACCAGCTGCACCAGTGGATTGGTGAACAGAACCATCAACGTAAATAATTTTAGAGAGAGTGGCTGTTTGGCTAAATTATCAATACAGCTTAAGGCATCATGTTTGGCTTCAGGCGAAGCTTTGGTTGTGATTTAAGAAGTAGTTTGGGGGAAAATGGAGGGATGGTAGTTTGGAATGGGGTAATATTCCATGGAGCGGAGAAGTGCCGTTGTTGCCTTACTTTGCCACAGATCATGTATCTGATTCATGCGGAGGTCGGTTCCAGTTTTTCGATCCATCTGGGGGGATGTTCACCAGTGCTGAGGAAAGTTTGGAGGGCTTCTGTGCAGGGGTTTGAATGGGTTGCCTGAGCATATTAACCCCAATTAGATATTTCTTTCAGTAACACAATCTCTGATGCTTGGAATATCAAGTTCTTTTGCATATTTAAAATTTTGGCAGTAGAGGGCATCCTAAAATGATCCTATTGTTGTTCTGCAGTTTTTTCAGCCCTCCAAGCTTCCAGTCAGACACAAGAGCAAGTAGGGGGGAGCATAATCAACTAATGATCTAATATGCAAGATAATCATTTTCACAATTTTAACATTAGCCCATACCTGGGGGAAACCCCCCCCACAACCTAAGTGCCCAGCCTTTTTGATTGACGACAAAACTCGTTACAACAGGTCCAAGTAGTGGGGGCCCAAAGCCTAGATACCTGATCTGTTTTTATATTCTGAAAGACCCATCATGCAACTGGCTGGGGAATGTGCCTTCTGTCGAGGAGGACGCCTATTGAGATCTTTTTTTATCAGTAGAGATTATCAACCCCAGGTCCTGACACGAGGCTAGTACGTGGTTAAAGGATGTTTTGGGTGTTGGAGAACGGGTGTGAATTTTATCATCAGCAAACTGATCATATAATGATGGGGCTGCATTTGAAGGCAATAATTAGAATATTGAATAGAGTGGGATGAGCACACCTCCCTGGGGTTCCAATTCAAATTTTTTTTGTTACATTTTGTGTCCCTGGGCAACACAGAAGACTTTCTTTTGGGGCAGGTAGCCTTTAATCCGGGGGGGGAAAAACCATCCCCAACATCCATTCTGGCAAGTTACAAATGATTACATGTCTGTTGGCAAATCAAAAGAGATTTAAGGTCAAAAGGTTGGATGAGCTGTCAGTGTGCAGAGTGAGAAAGGTGGCTATGCAATGATGCAACTCCTTCCATGCATGAAACCCCAACTTGGGAGACAAAATTGCTTAATTCTGTGCAGGGGTGATTAAGAATCATCCTCTGAATGTTTTCATAA
This sequence comes from Cherax destructor, assembly GCA_009830355.1. Lineage (NCBI taxonomy): Eukaryota > Metazoa > Arthropoda > Malacostraca > Decapoda > Parastacidae > Cherax > Cherax destructor. Next base: position 4,277 of record WNWK01049175.1, on the reverse strand, counting down.
GCAGCTAGTAAGAGATAGGGGGAAAGATTTTTTGATTGGGCTTTGAAATAGGAATGATAAGGTTGTTGGTCCATGATTTTGTGTGGGGAAAATTTTTTTCCAAAAAGGGGGTATCAGCCCCCTTAGGGACTTGAGTGACCCTCCCGGAAGGGGAAACGGCGTCTTGGTTTCTGATCAACAGTTTAATTGATTCCGTATGAGGGTAAGAGTGTCACAAGTCATCCCGCCTGTGTTGCACCAAGTGTTCATTGCAATATGAGGAAATGTAATGAGAAAATGGATCTTTTACCTTGGCAGGAAAATTACGGGGAAAACCCTGTACCATTTTAACTAAGGCAATGTGGGACAATAATGCAGTCTCGCGATAGACAGATACCAGGAAACAATTTTGTAATAAACTGACGATGTCGCACAAAGGGGAAATATGCTCGTCAGCAATTTGGGGCGGCGCCCCAGGACGAACCCCGCTGCAGGGCTCATATTGCTTTAAGGAGTGGAAGGGGAACTGTGTTCAGGGGGATAATGAACAAAGAACACTAGTGAACTGCACTTTTTTTGTTCCATGTTCAGTGGCAATCTGAACAATTGTGGTAGATTTATTACAGTGAATTTAATTATCTTCCGTTGTGAAATTTCCACGAAATACAAATCTTGAAGAACAGTGTAACAGTCCGATATAAATCCCAGTAATCTATTTGCCTTATTACATAAAAATTTTATTCCATTATAAAAATCCAGAGAAGAACAATTTTCCATAATGAAAGAACTTACTAAATATCAAACAGACATAATGAATATCAATATCATAAGATTATCCTTATCCAAGTTTTACGTGCACTTATTTTGGAGGCCTCGGGAGTCTTTGTTTACAGAGGGCGCTGCGCCTTTTTCTGTAAATGTATGGCAGGTGACACTATCCCCCGCACTACCTCTATACGTTTATTACACTCATCATTATCATCACAGGTATCACTTCCCTCATCATTGACTAAAATTATGAACACCAGTGTTACATAGGCCATTATCAACAAACGGGGCATCTCCACACTATCTCCCAATACATTACACTCATCATTTTTATTAATGGTGGTCACCACTGCCCTTATCATGGTGGTCACCATGCCCTTATAGGTGGTCACCACTGCCCTTATCATGGTGGTCACCACTGCCCTTTTCATGGTTCACCACTGCCCATCATGGTGGTCACCACTGCCCTTATCATGGTGGTCACCACTGCCCATCATGGTGGTCACCATCCCCATCTGGGGGTCACCACTGCCCTTTTTCATGGTGGTCACCACTACCTTATCATTTGGGCATCACTGACCTTATCATCTTCACTATGATTGCAAAACACTATTAGATTCATGCACCAGTAGGGAACACATCCACGAAAACCATAGCAAACAGAAATCAAACCTATGCAAATTTATGCCTTTTGATCTGCAAGCATGGAATATCTGGAAAACTATTGATGTGCAATTTTTACCATCCCAAAAATGCCGTGCCTACATGACAACAAGAGCAACTCTCCTTGTAATTTTTTTTTACCCCCGAAATGTGTCACTTGTTTAGGAAAGACAATGCTACTACATATACTGTCAGGTAAACCACCAAAGGGGACAAGAAGATACAGATAACAGACTATGGGCGACAAACCGGATTACGCAACCACTCCAGAGATGGAGGTTTTTTTTTTGTGCCAGGAAGAAAAAAAAAATGAGAAGAAATGACAGAAATCGTATATCAACTCAAATCACTTCTGGAGAGGAGGCACAGTCAGTGGCCTCCACTCCCAAAACAACAGGTATTAGTGCCAGCAAAGAAAACCCCCACATACCATCAATACAATGACATTTATCCTTTCAAATATACAGGGTCTAAAGCCAGCAACGAACAACAAAATACCTTTTATTACTGAACTGCTTACAGAGTGAAACAAATGTGTGTGGGTTTCACAGAGACCCACATAAAGGATCACTTTAACAACGAAATATGGATCACAGGTTATAACATATACAGATGAATAGTGTGAACAGGCAAAAGGGGGGTTTTGGGCCCGTGTCACAGAATTTTTATATGCTCGGAAATGCTAAACACCTCAAATGATTGATGGAATTTTGGAGTAAAGATCGAAAACCAAAACCTTGTCATTGTGGTTGTATACAATTCCAGGAACAAGTCTTATTAAAAATTGAGCACTGTCTAGAAAATCTTCCAGCTCCTGCCCCAAACATCTTGCTGCTGGGGTTTTTAACCTAAGACACCGAAAATGGAGGAATGTGGCAAATAATGTCTTAGCAAAGATAACTACAGGGGGGCAGCCCAGATAAAAATTCACACACACATGAGTTTATTAAACCTCTGCACCAAATTCCCCTTTAAAAACCAGCAAATAATAGAACCAACAAGACGGGAGAATACGCTGGACCTCATCTTCACTAGCAATAAGGGAAATTGATACGAAATATAAGAACATAAGAAAGAAGGAGTACTGCAGGGCCATTGGCCCATGGGGAGGCCCAAATTCCCCCTCCGACCCAACCCAAAATGCCCTAACCTATTCAGGTCAGGTCACATTCACTTGGAAGGAGACGGCATCTGACCTAGTCAGGTCCAACTCACACCCACCCACACCTACTCATGTATTAATCAAACCTATTTTTAAAATTACACAACCATATCAAAGACAATACACTCAGATCACACTCAGATACATGTCTGCGCTGGTCAGGATGAAAGAATGTCTGCGCTAGGGCGATGCACAGACATGTATGCACAGGGCTCCTGACCAGCAAAATGTGATCGTTATAAGTGCCTTCACCAAATTCAGCTTCAATAACAAAACATACATTGGGATCAGGTCAACCATGTCCTAAATGAAACAAGCTGGGAAGATATCCTAGACAACATAGATCCAAACCTCTGCCTAAAAAAAATTCTGTGGATTTGACGCCTGTCAAGATATTTTTTTAAAAAAAATTAAGGATGTAAACTAGAAAGAGAGAGCCCCCCCTTTTTAAAAGGGGTGGGGGGAAGAACCAGAGCTAAAAGGGGCCAGTATATCTAAAAAAGGGGAAAAATCAGAAAAAATTTAAAAATCAACTTAATTTAAAGGGAAAGATAAAAAAGAACCGGGGAAGGCCCAAAAAATTTAAAAAAAATTTTTAAAAAACCCAAAATTTTTTTCTTACCCCAAACTAAGATAAAAAAACCAGTACTGGACCCCCTTTTAAAAAAGGATTTTAAAAAATAAAAAGGGGAAAAGGGGAAACCAAAAGGGCCCAATCCCCTTTTTTGAACCGCCCCCAGACAAAGTTTAAACAAAAATTATTTTTTTTGGGGAGACCAGAATTTGGTCAATTCAAAACTTGTTTTTTTACAAACACCCATATTTTGAAAAAGGGAATAAAGACAAAAAATTAAAAACCCGTCATTTCCCCCTTTACTTTTATGGAGAGGGGGGCATCCCCAGTCATTTAAAAAAAACAGAAAAGCCCCACTTAAAAAAGGGGGAAAAAGCAGTGGAAAAATTTCCCCTACCAAAGCCCAAAGTCCCATATTATAAAAATTTTTAAAGGGGGTTTTAAGAGGAGAGATCCCACCCCTTAGATACCCCTCAGTTAAAACCCGGGGGAATTGGGGGTTTGAGCAGGTCGCCCCTGCATGTTCCAATACCAGATCCATGACAAGGCTTTGGGTGCCTATAAAAAAAAATGGAGAAAACAAATTTTCAAACCCTTTTAAAGGGTGATATAGAAAAGGCAAAAAGGAAAAGGAAAAGAAAAAGTTTAGATGGGTCCATATTTAAAAAAAAAACCCCCAAAAGGAACCTGTGCCAATATCTAACTTTTTTTAAATTTTTTTTTCAAACGGGGGTGTGTCTGGGTATTTGGGAAAATCAAAAATTTTTTTTAAAAACAGGGGGCAAGTCACACCTTACCCCCCAAAAAGCCTGACCTCAAATTTAAAAATTTAGAGTCAATTTATATTTTTAGAAGCCATCTAGAAAACCCCCAAAAATTTTATTAATGATCCCAGCATGGATTCAGGGGGGCCGCCCGCCTTATTAATTTATTAACCCCTTTTTCACAAAGCTTTTTTGGGGGGTTGATCACGAAAAAGAAGATATTTTTTTTTTTAGATTTTTGTGGTTTTTTTTGAGTAACGCACCCGAGACTGTTAAAAAAGTGGCAGCTCAGGAGGGGGGGTGTCATGGATCGAGTCATGGGTTTTCCCGGGAAACAAAAGTGGCATAAAAGGGGGAAACCCCAAAA
>WNWK01049174.1:0-13296 GCA_009830355.1 Cherax destructor | reverse complement strand
GTAGCTGGTAACGTGGTCGGTCTGGAGGCTGTTTGCTTGCTTGTCTTCGTCTATCTCTCATAACATCGTAATCGATTAAAATTACGGCCCACCGCTGCTACCACTTGTCGTGTGGGTCTTGGGAGAGATATTTAGGTAGACATAGACACTCCTTGTAGGATGGTTACGGTATATTTACGGACTAAGAAGGAGAGAGTCCAGCCACGTCTGTCCAGTTTATAGGTCTGTCGCTAGTGAGAGGGTACGCCTATCTGACTGTATGCACATGCGCTGAGCCTCTGACGTCAGTGAGTATCGTGACGTCACACGCAAAGGGACCAGCTGTATAAGTGGGATGAATGCTGACACACTACACAAGTGTATATATGATACTGACACGACAGTGCCTCCACACTACCACTCTCTGAAAACTTACCCTACTTCTCCTGTTGTTGCCTTTGTAACATTGCACAGCTCCTGATGACGCACTGAGAAGTGTGAAAGTACTTGAGCTAAAGATTTCCACCCCCCGTGGCTTGTCTTGCTTATATATATATATATATATATATATATATATATATATATATATATATATATATATATATATATATATATATATATATATATATATATATATATATATATATATAGTGTGTGTGTGTGTGTGTGTGTGTGTGTGTGTTTTTCTGGGCCTCGGACTGTCCAAGGCAGTATCCACTAGGCCAGCCCACCTATTGCCTTCTGTTGCAGTGGAATTTGAAGTAATCACTAACTGCGGTCCATCTATGTTTTTTTCACAGCCAGTAGTTCGGAGCGAAATGCTGATGCATGCTAGTGGCTGTCTTTGTGCTTAACAGTATTTTACTACATGTAAACTACACATTGTATACTACGTAGAGAATTAATTTTTTGATTTTGAATATGAATTTGAATGAAAACAGGTGTTTGTCCAGCTCGTGTTCTCTCTTGTCATCCTTGAACAACATCGAGTAATAAACTCTTGTAACAGTTCGAAGTATATTTTATTTTAAGGACTTCCGAAGGAATATAAAGGTATACAGATGTGCGTGTTTGCCATTTCATACATTAACCGTTATCAATATATATATTTGCAAACTGTTTATCAGATCATAATAAGAATAATAATCAAAGAATACCACGGGTGGGGTTCGAACCCGCGGTCACAGAGTCTCAAAACTCCTGACCGCTTTGAGGGGGACTTGAGCTAGAGTTCGTCACGGCCATGCTAGCGGGAGATTCGTCTGTAAAAACTTGCATTTGTGGACACAGTGGTGCCTATGCTAACCTTCCTATGGTGTAGAAATATACCTAGTTGGATGAATCTTATTGAAGCTAGCTGGCCTAGTGGCTTACGCGACGGTCTGGAGTTTTGAGACTGTGACCGCGGGTTCGAACCCCACCCGTGGTATGGTTTGTTTGCAATCGTCTCATTACGATTTCGTGAGTCAAGAATAATAATCTTTATTTCTACAAGTACATGTACAAGGTATACAGTCCTAGCTGACATCAATGACATATTATTATATAGAAAGCCGCTTGTTATGCTGAGCATTTCGGTAAATTAGGTTAATTTTGTCCCAGGATGCGACCCACACCAGTCGACTAACACCCAGGTATCTATTTTACTGATGGGTGAACATGAATAGCATATGTCTTAATTAAGGAAACACGTCTTAATGTTTCCACCTGTTCCGGGGATCGAACCACGGACTTCAGTGTGTGAGTTGAGTGCATTAGCAATCAATCTACGGGACACCTTATACGTGAACTCGCATAAAGTAATATGTATCTTATCAATTTATATATAAACTGTGTTCCGATTTATATGTGCATCACTTATCAGAAGCAGAAACTGGAAACTTTAGTTAGGAAAATGTTTTTTTCTTCTGTGAAACAGGCTTTACCAAGGCTTTGTAAAGCCATGTTTCACTGAGCTGCTTGAGTGGCTTTATCTACGAGGCATCATGATGTTCACACCATGAAGGTTTAGACAATAAAGATTCAGAAGGTTCAGATTGTGAAGGGTTGGAAGATTCATACTGACAAGGTTCGGTGAAAATTTATACAGTAAAAGTCCTGACAATGAAGGTTCAGATAGTGAAGGTTCAGATAGTGAAGGTTCAGATAGTGAAGGTTCAGATAGTGAAGGTTCAAACAGTAAAGGTTCAGACAATGAAGATTCAGACAGTGAAGGTTCGAACAGAGAAGGTCCAGACAGTGAAGGTGCAGACACTGAAGGTTCAGACAGTGAAGATCCAGACAGTGAAGGTTTAGACAGTGAAGATCCAGACAGTGAAGGTTCAGACAGTGAAGATCCAGACAGTGAAGGTTCAGACAGTGAAGATCCAGATGTTGAAGATTCAGACAGTGAAGGTTCAGACAGTGAAGGTTCAGACAGTGAAGATCCAGATGTTGAAGATTCAGACAGTGAAGGTTCAGACAGTGAAGGTTCAGACAGTGAAGATCCAGATGTTGAAGATTCAGACAGTGAAGGTTCAGACAGTGAAGGTTCAGACAGTGAAGATCCAGATGTTGAAGATTCAGACAGTGAAGGTTCAGACAGTGAAGGTTCAGACAGTGAAGATCCAGATGTTGAAGATTCAGACAGTGAAGGTTCAGATATTGAAGGTTCAGACAGTGAAGGTTCAGACATTAAATGTTAATAGAGTGAAGGTTCAGAAAGTAAAAGCTCAAACACTGAAGGTTCAGACAGTGAAGGTTTAGACATTAAAGGTTCAGACAATGAATGTTCATAGAGTGAAGGTTCAAACAGTGAAGGTTCAGGCACTGAAGACTCAGATAGTGAAGGTTCAGACATTGAAGGTTCAGACACCGACAACGTCAGTGGGAATCCCATATGACATGATGCTCAGTACTTGAAATGGCATTCAATTTGCAGTAAAACTCTTCCTGGGTATGTGCAAACCTCTATACATGCTGCTTTCATGTCTTAAATGGCTTCTTTCTGTCTCTTTCCTGCGTCTGTCCTTCTTTCTCTCTCTCTCTCTCTCTCTCTCTCTCTCTCTCTCTCTCTCTCTCTCTCTCTCTCTCTCTCTCTCTCTCTCTCTCTCTCTCTCTCTCTCTCTCTCTCTCATTATAAACCTGCTAGAAGTGTTGGTATGTGGTGTATAAGTCTGCATCACTGCAACACACTGAGGCATCTGTGATCCCAGTAAACCTTATGGTTGTCTTATCCACACTTACGTCATGTTAAACTCTGATTTAAGTAGCTAAACCTTGGTAATCCCCATCAACCTTTCCCTTCCATCCCTCTTCCTTGTCAACTGATGGAACTTTCTTCTTCCGTCCCTCTTCATTGTCAAGGAAAATATTTCACAAAACATTTGACTCTTAAGACAAATTTCTACGTATCAGAGAAGAACCATAGTAAGATTATTTTAAAGGTGTTTAATTATGTATTATATGTGAGTGTATGTGTGTGTTTGTGTGTGTGTGTGTGTGTGTGTGTGTGTGTGTGTGTGTGGTGTGTGTGTGTGTGTGTGTGTGTGTGTGTGTGTGTGTGTGCGTGTATTTGTGTTGCTCAGTTATACTCACCGACCTATGTTGTTGGGCCGAGTTTCAGCTTCTGGACCCTCCTCTCTTCTGGCTGGTACCGGTTTTACTTGGCTCCATGAGAATTGTCGTACTTATTCTTAAAGCGATATATAGATTCTGCCTCTACCACTTTATTGTATAAGTCATTCCACTTCCTGACCACTCTAAGGCTAATGAAGTATTTCGTAATATCCCTGACACATCTTTGCTTGTGACTTCCAGCTGTGACCTCATGTGCCTGAGACCAGCCTCTCAAATAGACTTGCTGTCCACCCATTCAGTTCCAATTAATTTTTTGAACGTCGTATTCATATCAACTCTGGTCCTCCTGTTCTCTAGTGTCGTCAGGAGTAGTTCCTATAGCTTCTTCTCACAGGGCATACCCCCAGCTTTGGGACTAGTTTCGTAGCAAACCTTTGCGCTTTTTCCAGCTTCCTTACCTGCTTCATCCAATGAGGGTTCCATACTGGCGCTGCATACTCCAAGATGTGCCTGACATACTCTGTGTGTTGGATCGTGAATGCTTCCTTGTTTAATTTCGCGTGTGTTGCAGCGGTTATTCGGTTGGTGTGTGTCTCAGGCGAAATACTTGGAAATATGACACTACACCGAGGTCCTTTTCTTTCAAGGAGGTTTGCAGCGTTTGTCCCCCGAGCCTGTACATCGTTTTCGGACATCTTTGCCCCTCTCCGTTTTTCATAACTTTGAATTTTTGGGATTAAATTCCGATAGCCATTTGTTAGATCCATTTGTAGTCTCTCCCGGTCAACTCCTGGTTGTATTCTCCTTATTTGTTTAGCATAAAATGCTGAAAGGAAGACCTCTGACTTGATTTCCTCTGTAATGTCGTTCACATACACAAGAAACAGTACTGGTCCAATTACAGACCCTAGTGAAACCATACTCGTCACACTCGCCCATTCGACACCTCCATGACAGTAATTCTCAGCTTCCGTCCAGATAATGATTCCTTGAACCACTGTAGTGTTTTTCCTGTAATTACTGATTCCTGCTCTAGCTTTGTGTCAGTCAGTGGAGTATTGAGTGAGTGTGCGTGCGTGTATGTGTTAGTTACCAATTTGTCCTAGGCACATGTCGATTAGACACTAGGCCTGTTATATATGTGTGCGTGTGTGTGTACTCACCTAATTGTACTCACCTAATTGTGGTTGCAGGGGTCGAGCCTTAGCTCCTGGCCCCGCCTCTTCACTGACCGCTACTAGGTCCTCTCTCTCCCTTCTCCATGAGCTTTATCATACCTCGTCTTAAAACTATGTATGGTTCCTGCCTCCACTACATCACTTGCTAGAATATTCCACTTCCTGACAACTCTATGATTGAAGAAATACTTCCTAACATCCCTTTGACTCATCTGAGTCTTCAACTTCCAATTGTGACCCCTTGTTTCTGTGTGTGTGTGTTCTAAACTATTTGTACTCACCTATTTGTAGTTGCAGTGGTCGATTCACAGCTCCTGGCCTCACTTCTTTGCTGGTCTCTACTAGGTCCACTCTCTCCCTGCTCCATGAACTTTATCGTACATCTTCTTAAAACCATGTATGGATTCTGTCTCCACTAGATCACTAACCATATAACAGGTGGGGTTCGAACCCGCGGTCAGAGAGCCTCAAAACTCCAGACCGTCGCGTAAGCCACTGGGTCAGCTAGCTTCAATAAGATTCATCCAACTAGTTATATTTCTACACCACAGGAAGGTTAGCATAGGCACCACTGTGTCCACAAATGCAAGTTTTTACAGACGAATCTCCCGCTAGCATGGCCGTGACGAACTCTAGCTCAAGTCCCCTTCAAAGCCGTCAACATGATTCACGAAATCGCAATGACACGATTGCAAACAAACCATACCACGGGTGGGGTTCGAACCCGCGGTCAGAGAGTCTCAAAACTCCAGACCGTCACGTAAGTCACTGGTTCCTGGCTCCACTGTTTCCTGCCTCCGCAGACTATTCCACTTCCTGACAACTCTATGACTAATGAAATACTTCCTAACATCTCTTTGACTCATCTGAGTCTTCATCTTCAATTGTGACCCCTTGGTTCTGTGTCCTATCTCTGGAACATTCTGTCTCTGTCCATCTTGTCAATTCCTCACAGTATTTTGTATGTCGTTATCATGTATCCCCTAACCCTCCTGTCCTCCAGTGTCTTCAGGCCGATTTCCTTAACCTTTCTTCGTAGGACATTCCCCTTAGCTCTGGAACTAGTCTTGTTGCAAACCTTTGCACTATAATTTCTTGACATGCTTGACCAGGTGTGGGTTCCAGACTGGTGTTGTATACTCCAGTATGGGCCTGACATACACGGTGTACAAAGTCTTGAACGATTCCTTACTGAGGTATCGGATCGCTATTTTCAGGTTTGCAAGGCTCCCATATGCTGCTGCAGTTATCTGGATGATGTGCGCTTCATTGCAGTGTTCCTTTCCTAGAATATGACTGTCTCCACTACTACTATTACTACTACTACCTCTTCCACTACTTACTCAATTATTACCCCACTCTCTTGTACCCTCCCCTGTCTGCCTGCCTATAAATACCACTTCCTCCGTCTCTGTGTGTTAGTGTGACTTTGTCAATAGTCCAAGTCGGGCCGAAACGTCATCGTAAGCTCCTCTCTTTTATATGTGTGGGTTGTGTGTGTATAGATGACAATATCAAACGACAGATGACAAGATCAAACTATAGATGACACGATTAAACTATAGACGACAATATCAAACTATAGATGACAAGATCAAACTATAGATGACAAGATCAAATTACAGATGACAAGTTCAAAGTATAGATGACAAGCTCAAACTATAGATGACAAGATCAAACTATAGATGAAAAGATAAAAGTATAGATGACAAGATCAAAGTATAGATGAAAAGGTCAAAATGCAGATGAAAAGATCAAACTATAGATGACAAGATGAAACTATAGATGACAAGGTCAAACTAGAGATGACATGATCAAACTATAGATGACAAGATCAAACTATAGATGAAAAGATAAAAGTATAGAGGAAAATATCAAAGTATAGATGACAAAATCAAACTATAGATGACAAGATCAAACTATAGATGACAAGATCAAACTATAGATGACAAGATTAAAGTATAGATGAAAAGATCAAACTATAGATGAAAAGATCAAACTATAGATGACAAGGTCAAACTAGAGATGACAAGATCAAACTATTGATGAAAAGATCAAAGCATAGATGAAAAGATCAAAGTATAGATGACAAGATCAAACTATAGATGACAAGATCAAACTATAGATGAAAAGATCAAAGTATAGATGACAAGTTCAAACTATAGATGACAAGATCAAACTATAGATGACAAGATAAAACTATAGATGGCAAAATCAAATTATAGATGACATGATCAAAGTATAGATGACAAGACCAAACTATAGATGACAAGATCAAAGTATAGATGACAATTTCAAACCATAGATCACAAGATCAAAGTATAGGTGACAAAATCAAACTACAGATGACAAGATCAAACTATAGATGACAAGATCAAATTATAAAGATTTGATCAAAGTCTAGATGACAATATCAAACTATAGATGACAAGATCAAACTATACATGACAAGGTCAAACTATAGATGACAAGATCTAACTATAGATGAAAACGTCAAACTATAGATGACAAGATCAAATTAAAGATAACAAAATCAAAGTATATATCACAAGATCAAAGTATAGGTGACAAGATCAAACTATAGATGACACGATTAAATTATAGATGACATGATCAAAGTATAGATGACAAGACCAAACTATAGATGACAAGATCAAAGTATAGATGACAAGATCAAACCATAGATCACAAGATCAAAGTATAGGTGACAAAAGAAACTACAGATGACAAGATCAAACTATAGATGACAAGATCAAATTATAAAAGATTTGATCAAAGTCTAGATGACAATATCAAACTATAGATGACAAGATTAAACTATACATGACAAGATCAAACTATAGATGACAAGATCTAACTACAGATGAAAACGTCAAACTATAGATGTCAAGATCAAATTAAAGATAACAAAATCAAAGTATATATCACAAGATCAAAGTATAGGTGACAAGATCAAACTATAGATGACACGATCAAATTATAGATCACAAAATCAAACTATAGGTGACAAAATCAAAATACATGTGACAATATCAAACTATAGATGACAAGATCAAACTACAGATGACAAGATCAAACTATAGATGACAAAATCAAACTAGAAGACTAGATCAAACAATAGATGACAAGATCAAACTACAGATGACAAGATCTAACTATAGATGAAAAGATCAAACTACAGATGACAAGAACAAACTATAGATGACAAGATCAAATTATAGATGATACGATCAAACTATAGATGACAAGCTCAAAGTATAGGTGACAAAATCAAAATACGTATGACAAGATCAAACTATAGATGACAAAATCAAACTACAGATGACAAGATCAAACTATTGAAGACAAGATCAAAGAATAAATGACAAGATCAAACTAGAGATGACAAGATCAAATTATAGATGAAAAGTCAAAGTATCGATGACAACATCAAACTATAGATGACAAGATCAAACTATAGATGACAAGATCAAAGTATAGATGACAAGATCAAACTATAGATGACAAGATCAAAGTATAGATGACAAGATCAAAGTATAGGTGACAAGATCAAACTATAGATGACAAGATCAAACTATAGATGACAAGATCAAACTATAGATGACAAGATCAAACTATAGATGACAAGATCAAACTACAGATGACAAGATCAAACTATAGATGACAAGATCAAACTATAGATGACAAGATCAAACTATAGATAACAAGATCAAAACTATAGATGACAAGATCAAACTATAGATGACAAGATCAAACTATAGATGACAAGATCAAATTATAGATGACAAGATCAAGCTATAGATGAAAAAGATCAAACTATATATGACAAGATCAAACTATAGATGAAAGATCAAAGAAAAATTATAGATGCAAGATCAAACTATAGATGACAAGAATCAATTATTGATGACAAGATCAAATTTAGATACAATTCAAACTATAGACAAGCTCAAACTACAGACGACAAGATCAAAATACAGATAACAAGCACAAATTATAGATGAGAAGATCAAGTTACAGATGACATGATCAAACTATTGATGACAAGATCAAACTATAGAAGTCAGTATAATGAAATCAAACTATAGATGAAAAGATCAAATTATGATGACAAGATCAAAGTATAGATGAAATTTCATCAAACTAAGATGACAAGATCAAATGATAGAAAAATCAAACTATAGATGACAAGATCAAATTATAGATGACAAGATCAAATCTATAGATGACAAGATCAAATATTGAAACAAAATCAAACTATAGATGACAAGATCAAACTATAGATGAAGATCAAGGGAAAGATCAACTATAGATGACAAGATCAAATTATAGATGACAAGATCAAATTTATAGATGACAAGATCAAATAGAGACAATCAAACATTGACAAGATCAAATTTTAGATGGAAAGATCAAAGTATAGATGACAAGATCAAAGTATAGATGACAAGATCAAAATTACAGATACAAGAATCAAACTATAAGATGACAAATGAAATTATAGATGAAAGATCAAAGTATAGATGAAAGATCAAACTATAGATGACAAGTCAAACTATAGATAACAAGATCAAACTATAGATGACAAGATCAATTATAGATGACAAGATCAAACTATAATGACAAGATCAAACTATAGATGACTAGATCAAACAATAGATGACAAGATCAAACTATAGATGACAAGATCAAATCTAAGATGACAAGATCAAACTATAATGACAGATCAAACTATAGATGACGATCAAACATAGATGCAGAAACTATAGATACAAGATCAAATTATAGATGACAAGATATAACTATAGATGACAAGATCAAACTATAGATGACAGATCAAACTATAGATACAAGATCAAATATAGATTACAAGATATAACTATAGAAGACAAGATCAAATTATAGATGACAAGATCAAACTATAGATGAGAAGATCTAACTATTGATGACAAGATCAAACTTCAGATGACAAGAACAAACTATAGATGACAAGATCAAATTATAGATGACACGATCAAAGTATAGATGACAAAATCAAACTATAGATGACAAGAACAAGCAATATATGACAAGATCAAACTATAAATAACATGATCAAATTATAGATGACAAGATCAAACTATAGATGACAAGATCAAATTATAGATGACAAGATCAAAGTATTGATGACATGATCAAACTATAGATGACAAGATCAAAGAATAGATGACAAGATCAAATTATTGATGACAAGATCAAAGTATAGATGACAAGGTCAAACTATAGATGACAAAGTGACATGAAGTTTGATCGTGTCATGTATATTCTCCAAACTGTACCCTCCAACACTTCCCTTCAGCACTGTACTCTCCACCGCTGTACCCTCCACCACTGTGCCCTCCAACACTGTACCTTCGCCAGTGTCCTTCACCCTTATACTTTCACCATCGCACCTTCATCAGTGTACCGTCACCATTGTACCCAAGGTGGCGGAGAGAGCCCCACGGGTTTAGCGGTCCCATGCATGTGGTAACAATAATAATTTCACTGAATTAGTCAACTTGTATGTCTGGTAACACTGGCTGCCCCTGCTTAGCTGGCAGTCAAATAGGTACCCAGGTGTTAGTAGAGTACGGTGGGTCGCATCTTGGGGAAGAGAACTGAAGAACCCAGAGTTAAATAGGCCACAAGGCTTGGCTTACTTAGGTTATCCTGGGTTACTAATCCTAAAAAATCCTTGTATAAGTAAGTTTAATTAGGTGCATGTACACTGGACCTTTCTTCGCTTTATATACAACTTCCTCTCGAGTAGAAAATTTTTTCCTTTCTTTAGTGGTAAGACAGCTGAACCGTTTATACCGACAGCTGGTGTACCTCAGGGCTCGTGTCTTAGCCCAATATTATTCAATATTTATGTCAATGATCTACCTCAACCGGAGTATAATGATACAATTATTACTCAATTTGCTGATGATGTAATTCATGTAGTTTCGTCCACTCCTGTTACAGGCAAATATAAATATGAGAGGGTCATAGAAAAATGAATACAGAATTACGTAGAACAGCGAACTGGGAGAGGAAATGGCGTATTACTACTAACCCAGACAAAGTTCTTATCAGTACAATTGGCTGTTTTTCCTCCACCATTGAAGATAAAGGGGTATCTCCATCAGAGATATACCTATTGCCATTCATAATCCTAATAAGATACTGGGTTATGAGATAGACAGGATACTTCACTCCACTTCCCATGTCACCAAAAAGATAAATTTAGCTAAAGCTCGACTTGCCACTTTATTCAGATTTCAATCAGCTCCATCTCACGTGAAAAACACCTGTATAAGATGATGATAAGACCCTTACTTGAATATCCGTGTGTGCCTTTGTCAATAACAACAAAAACAAACATGCTACAACTACAACGAGTTCAGAACAAAGCACTCCGTTTTATTACAGGCACAAGGAGAAGAGATAGAATTCGAATGGCTGATCTACATGTTCAACAAGACATTGTTGCAATGAATGTTCGGCTTGATCAGTTGAAGAAAAGGCAATTGTATACCATGCATGATTTGTATCTCCCAGACAGAGAACATCCTACCTTTTTTGTCAATACCACCGATTACGTTATTAATGCAGCTCCTCATAGAACTCAAAGGATGACCCTCCATCAGAGAGTGAGAAGATATATACATAAAGATGATTTTCAACGCCCCAAGATCTTGAGTGACCTTCCAGATGATCCAGATGATTGGGTAACTCCAGAACCTTTCTATGTCTACTGATATCACTTCTAACCCAAGTTCTGGTGATTCCTGTTTTTACTCCACAGCTATTACATCCATTTAAGTAACAGTGTCAATAATACAAATGTTGGACACCACCTTTGCAAAGCACGCCGGCCAGCATTTCTTGATAGCAGTTTGTACAACCATCACTCGCCTTGCTATCGTCCTTTAATTCAAGTCCAGCAATTTAAAAAAAAAAAAAAAAAAAAAAAAATTGCACTTAGTATACCCTTTGCCGATACAGAGTCATGCAACTATAACTTTGTTATATCTGTGTGACACTGTTGGGCAAATGTTATGCCCCTTTTTGATATATTACCTTGATATACCACTAAACACATATATTATGCACCAAAGTGGTTGGGCCACTTACCTTTTTATCCTTCCTCACACACACTCCCCATTTTTTCCCCATTCCATCCTTACCTATCCTTCTTCCTTCCCCATCTTACCAAAGCTCTGGTCAAAATGATGATGAGTGTATGATAAGTGTACTCAAGTGTACCTGTGCGTAGATTAACTTAATTACTTACCATTAGTCCAAATCTGAGATCAGCGCCACGCAAGACCATGTGTGAGTGTCCTTACCTGAGCATGGTGGGCAGTTAGAAGGTATAGATCCCGTATAGACACAGTATAGCTGCAGTATAGCTGCAGTATATCCTGAGTGAAGACTGGGAGAGAGACTAGCCTGGCAGTGTTGCTACCTGGGAACCTTGACAGGAAATAAGCTAAGCTTGGTCCAGCAGCCCTTTGTTATATACGGTACTGCTGGTACAGTTGCCACTGTTGTGTTGCTGTGTTGTGTTGGTGTGTTGTGTTGGTGTGTTGTGTTGTTGTGTTGTGTTGGTGTGTTGTGTTGGTGTGTTGTGTTGGTGTGTTGTGTTGGTGTGTTGTGTTGCTGTGTTGTGTTGCTGTGTTGTGTTGGTGTGTTGTGTTGTGTGTGTTGTGTTGGTGTGTTGTGTTGGTGTGTTGTGTTGGTGTGTTGTGTGGTGTGTTGTGTGTGTTTGTGTTGGTGTGTGTGTTGGTGTGTTGTGTTGAGTGTGTTGTGTTGTGTGTTGGTTGTGTGTTGTGTTGTGTGTGTTGTGTTGGTGTGTTGTGTTGGTGTGTTGTGTTGGTGTGTTGGTTGGTGTGTTGTGTTGGTGTGTGTGTTGGTGTGTTGTGTTGTGTGTTGTGTTGCTGTGTTGTGTTGTGTGTTGTGTTGGTGTGTTGTGATGTGTTGTGTTGGTGTGTTGTGTTGCTGTGTTGTGTTGTTGTGTTGTGTTGGTGTGTTGTGTTGGTGTGTTGTGTTGGTGTGTTGTGTTGGTGTGTTGTGTTGGTGTGTTGTGTTGGCTGTGTTGTGTTGTGTGTTGTGTTGGTGTGTTGTGTTAGGCTGTGTTGTGTTGCTGTGTTATGTTGCTGTGTTGTGTTGCTGTGTTTGTGCTGTGTTGTGTTGCTGTGTTGTTGCTGTGTTATGGTGTGTTGTGGTTTTTGTTTTGTTGGTGTTGTGTTGTGTGTTGTGTTGGTGTGTTGTGTTGGTGTGTTGTGTTGGTGTGTTGTTTGTTGGTGTGTTGTGTTGGTGTGTTGTGTTGCTGTGTTGTGTTGTGTGTTGTGTTGCTGTGTTGTGTTGGGTTGGTGTTGGTGTGTTGTGTTGGTGTGTTGTGTTGCTGTGTTGTGTTGCTGTGTTGTGTTGCTGTGTTGTGTTGCTGTGTTGTGTTGTGTGTTGTGTTGGTTGTGTTGTGTTGCTGTGTTCTGTTGCTGTGTTGTGTTGCTGTGTTGTGTTGCTGTGTTGTGTTGTGTGTTTGGGTTTTGTGTTGTGTTGGTGTGTTGTGTTG
>WNWK01049173.1:0-13296 GCA_009830355.1 Cherax destructor | reverse complement strand
ACTTTACTACAACAAAGTTAGCAACAGCGGTTCAACAATGTAAAAACAACAATGTTAACATAACAACAATGTTAACACTAACAACAATATTAAAATTAACAACAATGTTAACACCAACAACAATGATAGCAACAACAGTATTAACAACAACAACAATGTTAACACCACAGCAATTGTAACACCAAAAACAATAGAAGCACCAACAATGTTAACACCAAAAACGATATTAACACCAACAACGATGTTAACAATAGAACATAAGAAAGAAGGAACACTGCAGCAGGCCTCCTGGCCCATGCGAGGCAGGTCCAAGTCTCCAACAGGCTTAAGCCAATGCCCCGACCCAGCCAGGTCAGGTTACATTCACTTAAGGAAGGAGCACTGCATCTGACCTAGTAGCACAAGCTAGTCAGGACTAACTCACACCCAACCGCACCCACTCATATAATTATCTAGCTGACCACCTGGAGCTCACCGTCTAAAGGTAGTCAGGTCACTACCACTTAAGGAATTAGTACGGCAACTGACCTGGTAGTACAAGCTAGTCAGGTCCAAACTCACACCACCCACACCCACTCATGTATTTATCTAACCTATTTTTAAAACTACACAACGTTAACAATGTTAACAGCAAAAACAATGTTAACACCAATAATAATGTTAACATAAAAGAATGTTAACAACAGTATTACCAACAAAAATGTTAACAACAGCATTAACAGCAACAATATTGTTAACAGCAACAATATTGTTAACATTACACAATTTTAACATTACAACAATGTTAACAATACAACAATGCTAACACCAACAACAATGTTAACACAACAACAATGTTATCATTAACAACGTTAACAACAACAAAGTTAATACCAACAACAATGTTAACACTAACAACGTTAACAACAACAACAACAACAAAGTTAACACCAACAACAATGTCAACAGCAGTATAAACAGCAACAACAATGTTAACACTAACAACGATGTTAACACTAACAACGATGTTACCAATAACAACAAATTAACACCAACAACAGTCTTAACATTACAACAATGTTGACATTACAACAACGTTAATACCAACAACAATGTTAACACCAACAACAATGTTAACACCATTCACAATGTTAACAACAACTACAATGTTAACACCAACACCAATATTAACACTAACAAATGTTAACATCAACAAAAATGTTAACAACAACAACAATGATAACACCAACAACAGCCTTAACACCAATAACAACATTAACATTACAAGGTTAACACTAACACAATGTTAACACCTGTACAGTTCGTATTTCTAACGGCTGCACCACTTGTTCACGTGATCACCAACCTCTACCCATGTGATCTGGCATTAGCCAATCATAGGCCTGCCTTTGAATGCCCCAGTGCCGTGCGGGCCCAGCAGGCAGTTCCATTCGGGTAGGCATAGCAGGCGGACATAGGCATAGGCTCTCAGCTCCCATATATCCAACGCCTCATTAAACGCTACCAACAACCAAGCTCATCTTTATTATATTACAAATCTATGCAAAGAACCCCACAACACAAATGGTGACAGCGTGTGGTCGTAGATTTGTGTAATCTGAGCAGATTTGATGAGAGGAAGAGCCGGTGTTTGAGTGAGTGCCACCGCGGCGTCAATATCAACCGTGCCAGCGACTCATTTTCCCTCACTTTTCCTCATCCGGTGACATCATCCAAGACTCTTCTGAAGCAGTGTCTCCAGTCTTCTGGCTTCTAATTGCAAGTAAACCTCCAAAGAGTTGATCTGGGTTTTGCAATTAAGCCAACAAGTAGCCATTTTTTGGGATAGAGCCTAAGCCAGCCTACAGTCATCCAGTGTCTCCTGCCATCCACCCAATTCTTCACTGCTGTGTGAAAGTAAGAGCATTCAGGTCCACCAGTCCGGGAAAAGCTAAGCCAGCCTCTTCCAGAAAGCCAGACATACAAGTACGCAGTCGTTTCTTCAGCAAGCCAGTTTCTTGCAGTATTGTTCCAATCGCTCTGTGCTACAAGTTGGACGATTGTCAGAGTGATATTCACCATTCCTGTGGCTTATTGTGCAAAAAGCCACCTGGGTTAGTGGTTCCAAGGCCGTGAGAATTAGTGTACTGGCCAAACGCCGTGACGTCATCGCAGCGTCTCAGCGTGGGTGTCCCAGGGACCGAGCAGCGTGACGTCATCCCATGCTCACCGCTCACTCTGGGGTGTAAACAAACCACCACTACCAGCCAATACTTGTGGTATTTTCTACCCTACATTGGGTACCAGAGCATTGTTTCTTGCTCACATAGCAAGTCGAGAGTATCTTCCTTCACCCCAGAGCGCCAACGTAAAAGCTTGCTGTGTGAGTTCTTCGTGTGCGATTCCTCCGAGATAGTCAGCAGTCATCAACAGCCAGCGACCAGGAAAATTATTCTCCTCTACATACATTCGCCGTTCATTCATCATTAGACACTATTCTGTTATAGACATTCGTGTGTGTGAGACATTTAAGCAGTGAATTTTCGTAGTGACATTTAAAGACTTGTGTTCAGTTTCGTGTAAATTCATTTCAAAAAAAAAAAAGGCAAAACCCCTGACTGGAACAATACACACAAACCCGCACATATAAAAGAGGGAGCTTACGACGACGTTTCGGCCCGACTTGGACCATTTACAAAGTCACACTAACAAAAGAGACAGAAAAGGGGTTTTAGGCAGGCAGACGGGGGAGGGTACAAGAGAGGGGGTAATGATGGAGTAGTGGAAATATTAGAAATGTAAAGGTAGTAGAGGAGACAGTCATATGGGAAGGAGCACTGCAATGAGGCTACCCCCCGCAAGGGTGGAGGGGAAGAAAAGGAATAAAATGAAGGAAAATACAAGGAAAAAAAAAAGAAAGGAAAACCCATATGAGAAAAAAGGAGGGGGAAGAGAAAAAAGGGGAAGGAATCAGGTTAAGTCAGGGGGTGTTCTGGTTTAGAAAAACAATGTAATAAAGGGGCTTCAACAGAGACAAAGCCGGGGCAAAAATTTCCCATAAAAAGGGAAAAAGTTGTGGGGAGGATTCAACCAGGCGGCGACTGAAAAAGTTGGACGTGGGGTGACAGTTTTAGCAGAAAGACCAATCAATAGGATGACTGTGATCCCCTGACATGACAAAAAAGAGCATTATTAGTGTCGGAAGCCTAAACTTTTTTGTGTTCCTTGGTCTGTCAGAAAGAGATGGGATTTTCCTCCGGACGAAGAGGACAGTCACTTATTGTCCCTTTTTTTTTGTTATTTATGGCCCCCCAGGTAAGCGTCTTATTTTTTCCCTAATTTTTTTAATGTTCTTCCTTCTTTTAAACCCCTCTTTCGTTCTTATGAGGCTGCTCTTATTGCCACCAGGCGTCGTAAGAATCAGCTTCGCTTTCTACGTGACTGTTTTTTGGGGCGGGTTCTCCCCCTTTCCCTTTTTCCCCCATTTCCTGAAACCCAACCCACTGGGCACTTTTCCTGATCATCCCCGTTCCTACTTCAACAACTCATTATTTCTACTAAGTCTCAGGTTGAAATCCTTTTTTCTCTCCGTCAACGTCAACATGCTCTCTTTGCTTCTCTTCCACAAGATCTCTGTAACCTTTCTCACTACCCGTTTTTTTGACACTGCTCGCCTAAATTCAAAAATATTCCTCTAAATACAGAACAAACTTCTATGTCTCACCCAGATCCCCTTTGGTCTAAATTCCCCCTTAAACCGCCCTGTTTTAATCTGTCTTTTTGTCACACTCTCCCAGCATGAGCTTGAACTGTTTGGGTTTTTGGTCTTTCCTTTGCCATTTACCTCCCCCTCGTGCTGGTATTGACATTGATTAGCTTTTTTTGATTTTTTTTCGTCAGTCTCGCCTTTTAATAATTTTCCCTGATTTATCCATTTTTGGGGCCTCCCCTTTTTCCCTTGCTCTTGATAGCCTGTTTTCAAAAAACCATCACCTTCCTCCCCCCTTAAATTTCCCCCTTTCTGCCCTTAAATCCAACGCTAACATTGCTTTTTTCTAAAAAGGTAATTCTTTTACCCTCGTCGAGGATTCCTCCGAAACCTTGCCTTGCTTCTGCCAGACCAAAATTTTTTCCTGTTTCCAACCCTCTTGATCGCATAAAGAGAACTTTCAAAAAAAATTTAAAGACTCTCCCCGACCTCTGCCCTTCTGATTTTAACCTTGTTCAACGTTTTCGTGTCATCTGTCCCTCTCTGCCCATTTCAGGGCCCTTTCCCCAAAACTCACAAAATTTCCTCTGCGTCCCATCATATCTTCTAGAGGTTCTGTCTCTTATTCTTTGCGTCCTGGCTACCCAAAAAAACCCTCACTCCCTTTTTTTCCCTTTTTCTCCTGCTCACCTTCGTCACTCTCAAGACTTCATCAAGGGTTCGCTCCCCCCCCAAACCTGTAAGATGCTTAGTCTGGATGTCGAGCCCCTCTTCACTAATGTCCCTCTGGATGATGTCCTTAATTTTCTCGGAGAGAAAGGCCCAAAGAAGGGTTATTTCCCATCCCCCTATACCTACTGATGTCTTTCTTGATCTTATCCGACTTTGCGTGGACTTAACCCTTTTCCTTTCAAGGTAAATATTATTCTCAAACCTTTGGTGTCACTATGGGCTCCCCCTTAATCTCCTGTTCTTGCTAATCTTTACATGGAATACTTCGAGACTGTCCTTTTTCCCCACTATTGATGTACGTCCTTCACTCTGGCTCCGCTATGTAGATGACTTTCTTTTCTTTGGCCTCATGATTTAAAGTCTTTTTTAACCTTTTCTTGATGTTTTAAAATCTTCCCCCTTCCATTAATTTTTAAAGCTGATTGGGAATCTAATTCTTTGCTTCCTTTCCTTGATGTTCATGTCCACCGCTCAGTTACAGGTTTTGCCTTCTCCGTTTTTACCCAAGCCTATGCACAGTGGCATTTTATTTTCCCATTACTTCTCTTATCATGCCTCCTCTGTCAAGAAGAGTGTTTTTAAACCCCCCTCTTTCTCCGTGCTCTCCGCATTTTAAAACCCAGTTTTTTGAAGCAGAAATTTCCACTCTTCATAATTCATTTTCCCGCCTGGGCTACTTTTCCCCATTTCATAGACTCTGCTTTCCCCGTGCTAAACGGACTTTTTTTTTCTCCCTAAACCCTCTACTCCTAAAAACTCTCCAGTCCTCTCCCTTTCCCCTACATCTCTGGTCTTTTAATTCAGCAACTCTTCCTTTCCCTTTTGGACATCAAACTTCCCTTTTCGTCAGACTAACACTCTTGGGACTAATCTAGTTCAT
The DNA here is from genome assembly GCA_009830355.1 of Cherax destructor. NCBI lineage: Eukaryota > Metazoa > Arthropoda > Malacostraca > Decapoda > Parastacidae > Cherax > Cherax destructor. The sequence continues at coordinate 7,996 of WNWK01049173.1, read as the reverse complement.
ACTTCCCCCCCCCCACAGATTCTCCTGGTGTTCTTTTTTCCCTTGCTCCTCCTGTCCTCTTCAGTACTTCGGAGAAACGGGCCCGATCTTTTTCTGACAGACTAAGGAGCAAAAAAAAATAGTGTTGGGGCTTCCCGACATAATAATGCTTTTTTCTGTCATGTCAGAATCCCCCAGTCATCCTATTGATTGGTCTTCTGCAAAAACTTCTACCCTACGTCCAACTTTCATAGTCGCCGCCTGGTTGAATCCCCCCTTTACACACAACCTTTCCCTTTTGAATTTTTAGCCCTGGCTTTTTTTGGATGTTTTCCCCTCTCATTACATTGTTAAATGCTCTAAACTTCAGAACACCCGTGATTAACCTGTTTCCCTTTCCCCTTTCTTCTTTTCCCCCCTTCCCCTTTTTTTTCTCATATGGGTTTTCCTTTCTTTTTTTTTTGCCTTGTTTTTTCCCTTTTCATTTTATTCGCTTTTTCCCCTTTCCCCCCTTTTGCGGGCCACTAGCCCATTGCAGTGCTCCCCCCCATATGACTGTCTCCTCTACTACCTTTACTACTACTACTACTTCTACTACTCCTTTCATTACCCCACTCTCTTGTACCCCCCCCTGTCTGCCTGCCATAAATTCCTTCCTCTGTCTCTGTGTGTTAGTGTGACTTTGTAAATGGCCCAAAAATTTTGGGGAAACGTCGTCGTAAGCTCCTCTTTTTTATATGTGGGGGGTTGGGGTTTTGCTTTCCCCAAATACTTTTCCAGTATTCAATGTGTTTTGTGTCTCTTTTTTATCTATGTTCTTTGTGTAATTTTCTGATCCTGCAGTAAGTACTTTTGTGTCCAATTTTTTATTTTTTTGGGGCAATACCCACATTGTTTTCTTTCCATTTTCCCTAGTGCTTTTATTTGATTAACTCAATATTATTTCATGTTGTGATATTATTTCAGTGTTTGATATTATTGCAGTGTTGTGCATTATTACTTCCCCCGTCTTTTAATTTTCTCTCATTGCATTCCCCTTTTGTTTTTAAAGCAGTGTCTGTGCAATAGTTCTTATTGTTTATGCCCCAGTGTTCCTAGTTGCATATTTCATTTTCCTTTTGTGCCATTCAGTGTGGCCCATTAATTTTTTTCCAGTATCTCACATGTTTTAGTTCAAAAGACAGTTTACATTTTTGTGTCAACCTATGCCTCATTTTTTTTAAAATTTTGGCCTGTTTTTGAACATATTTTGTCTGGGAAACAAAAACTATCTCTTTATACATATTTTTACATGCAAGATCTTATTGCATAAACTATCACATTCACTGGCTGAATCTTGTTGTGTTTGTATTCTCCTGCAAAAATGTAAGTTTTTATCTTTATTTCAGTTTTGTATTATTTTCTTTGTGTTTTATCTTATCAATAATTCCTTGAACAAATTCACTCTTAACCTTCATATGTAAAAGTAAAATAATATTCATTATACTCATTTTCATTAGTTTTCTTTAATTGAACCAAGGGGTTAAAGTGTTCATTCTACTTTTCCCAGTGCAACATTGCTTTAATTGATGCAGTAAAAATTTTTTTAAAAACCATACATTGATTAAATTTTTTAAAATTTTTCTCCCGTAGTGATTACTTGTTCTTGTTATTTTTCATACAGTATTGTGTATCTATTCCATTTTTTCTCAGTGTTATCCCGACAAGTGCTAATAATTCAATGCAAGTTGTCGGGATCATAGTTCATTCTTTCTGCCAGAAATGCATATTAAATTTAGTGTCATTTTTCTTTAAAAAAATTTTTTTCCCGTATTTTTCCAGTTGCATACAATTTATTGATTTAATTCCCCTTTTCCCTTGATTTATTATTTCTCATCTAGTAATTTGTTTGAATTCCAGTAGAGAGAGATCCCTTTTCTGTTAATCCATACAGTATTCATATTGCCTTTTTTTTTGCAATTTGTAAAATAATTCCTTAAATTTTTTCAGTCAAAATTCAGTGGTGAGTTGTCATTTCTTTTGCAGTGTATATTAGTTGTTTTAACCCTTTTTTTTGCATCTAATTCAATGAATTCGTTTAATTTCCATTTTAACTAATTGTGTACTGTGAATCTTTGCCATTCTTGTTTTTACCTGAATTAGTTTTTTTGCAATTTTCATTGCAAGTAAAGTTCCCTTTAATTTTAAAGTAGGGGTAGCTAATGACAGCATTCAGTCCCCTAATGTTCCAAATGCCCTTGCTGGGGTTTGATAGTCCCTTAACGAATGCTGGGAACCCCGCCACAGTGTCAATAGTTTTTTTCGTGATCCCGATAGTTCCTTAGACTTTAAAGACAGTATCTATTTTTTGAGCAATGTGTTTGTTCTCCGGGCCCGTATCAGAGAGTTATAACAGTGCTTGGGGAAAGTGAAGTTCAAATTCAGTCCCGATAGCTTTGTGTATTACCCCATTAACGTAGCCGGGGGGTCAAGATATAAATAAAACTGTCCCCTCCCCGTCGGGAAACCAGTCAAAAGCACACAGGATAGTGTACTATCCCTGTGATGGCTCTTTTCAAGTGGTAGTTCCTCTCCAGGGGACGCCTTGGAAATAAAGACTGTTTGAAATGAGTTATGCCATCTCTTTATGTCACTTGCCGCCTACAGAAAAACGTCTCTGTAGCAGCTAGTGCTTACTAGAGTGTCTGTTTTTGTTTTGTTCCAGATAGTGATATTATCCCCGTTGACAGTAAGTCCTTTTCAGAGTAAAGTGTCGTGTGTGAGTAATTAATTTCCCATAAGAGATAGTGAGAGCCGTTCTCCCTTTTCTCATACTTTGTGTTATTGAGCTATCTATTTCACCCGGGGGGAGTCCTTTCCCCGTGTTTGTTCATTCCTTCAGTGGAAGTGATCCCCGTCCTTAGTTAAATAAAAAAAACCCGTTTAAGAAATTAGTTGTTGTTAAGAGTCCTACTACTTCCTACTCTAGTGAGCCGGGGAAAAGTAGCACTAGGGTCCCTTTTACCAACTTCCAATGTTCCCCCAGTGGAAACAAAAAATCTGTGTGTAATGGTGATCACTTTACTAGATATTGTGGTTGGGTTCCCATCCCAGAAAGACTGCCGGGAAAAAGTAGCAAAGCGTTCAAAGGGAAAGTATAATCTGCAGAAAATACCACTTCTAAGTCCCTTATAACAGATAATGGAGGTGAATTTTTTTAATGAGATCCCAGAAAACTTTTAAAATATACCCAAAATTACAAAATCAACCATTGTTCCGCACCATCCTCCAGTAATGGGTTAGCAGAAAGAACGAATAAGAAAGTCCTTTACGTTTTGGGGAGCTACCATCAATCCCAATAGTGTAACCTGGGATGAAGTCATTCCTGATTTAATGTGCAATAAATTCCTTTTAACGCTTCTATAGGTGATACCCCCCATTATGCACTGTACGGTGTCGATAAGCGTTTGCCTTATGGCTGTTTTTAACCTTTAACAAAACCGACTTACAATCCAGATGATTTGTAGCAGTTCGTACCAGTCAAGCTCAAAGTGTTTTCAGACGAATTGGGAAAAACTTCATAATTCAACCCAGAATTTTCTAGAAATAACTTACTAGAGCCAAACCGACTAAAGTTCAAGTAGGGTCCAGAGTCATGTTGTTTAACTTTAACAAAAATTCAGCAATGCCAAAACTCGATCAAAAGTTTGTTGGTCCTTATAAAAGAAATCGAACATATCAATGGCAACAAGTATAAAGTTAGAGAAAAATTTGTACGGGTCAGTTCAAAAATCCATTTAGATCATATGAAGTTAGTATGCGATGATGGAAAATCCCCAAAAGTCAACAAGGGGGGACAGAATCTGATAATTCTCCCGTTGCTGTTCCCCCACTCTAATGATCCCGTCAGATCAACCTGAAAAGTCTTTTTCCCTACGTACACGACAAGTGTTGAGAAATCCTCAAGTATCATTTTTTGATACCAGTGTAGATCCTCCCCCCTCAGAAAGTGAGTTCCTATTGTAACAGAGTTTGGGTCCCCCCCAGAGATGAAAAATTCAGCCTATATCAATCTCACCCCAGCAGAGTTGGGGTTAAATGTAAATAACCTGTATAGATAAATATGTAGTAAACGTTTAACTGTGTGTTATAATATCTACTTAGTATTATTCAAATTTTTTTTTTTATGTTCCCCCGTTTCCCCTTTCCCAAATTCAAAATTAACAGTTTGATTTGAGTGCACCAGATCTACCTTGTCTGTTAATCACTACCCCTTTTAAATATATTTCCTCAAATTCGTAGATCCCTGAAGACAGTTCGATCGAACAACTAATTTTTTTTTCTTTTTTTATCATGAATTTTTTAGAAATGAGCTCATTTAATTAATTCCCCCATGGGGGCATGATGATCAAAAGTAATGTAATTATTCCCTCACGATAATATCCATGTGAAGTATAATGTTCAACTGTTGGTACTTTTACATTGTATAGAATCAGCTGAGAGTTGTTGCCTGCTGTTTAATTTGTATAGTTGTATGTCGAGGAGCCATACGTAGATGCCCCCCGCTGTACGGTTCGTATTTCCCAACGGCTGCACCACGGGTGTTCAAGTGATCACCAACCTCTACCCAGGGTCTGGCATTAGCCAATCATAGGCCTGCCTTTTTAAAGCCCCAGTGCCTGCGGGGCCCCGCAGGCAGTTCCATTCGGGTAGGCATAGCCGGACTAGGCATAGGCTCTCAGCCCCCTCCAACGCCTCTTCCCTACCAAAAACCAAGCCATCTTTATTATATTAAACTATAAAGAACCCCAACAACCCCAACAAAAATTAACATTACCAATTTAGCACTATAAAAATTTTAAACCCCCAAAACAATGTTAAATCAACTACAATGTTAAAAAAATTTTAAACCCAAAGAATCATTAACACCAATAATAAATTAATATTAAGACAAGGTTAAAGTAAAACAATTTTAACCCAACAAAATGTCCCATTTTTAAATGTTGACAATAAAACAATTTTAACCCAACAACAATGTTAGCAAAAATAAAACAAATAAATTTAAAACCCCAACAACAATTTTAAAACCCCAACAGCAATGGTCCCCATCAACAATGTTAAAAATTAATTTAACACCAAAAACAATATTAACACTAAAAAAATTTTAACCCCAAACAACAATGTTAACAACAACAACAAAATGATAACCCCTACAACAGTTTAAACACCAATAAAAACGTTAACATTACAAGGTTAACACTAACAACAATGTTCCCCAAACAAAATATTCACATTCCCCAAAAATTTGGCACTATCAAAAATTTTAAACCCCAACAAAAATTTAATCATTTTAAATTTAACAAAAAAATCTTTAAATTTAAAGACAATTAACAGTAAGAACAATTTAACCCCAAAAAATGTTCACCATTAAAATTTAAAAATAACAACAATGTTAACACCAACAAAATTTAAACCCCAACAGCAATGTTAATATAAACAACAATTCTAATACAAACAACAATTTAAAAAACCAAAAAAAATGTTAACACCTATAACAATGTTAACATTACAAAGTTGACTAACAACTTTTAATCCATCAATTTTAACCCAACAAAATTTTGCAAACAACAATGTAAATCCCAAAAAAGTTAACATCAACAAAAATGCTAAAAAAGTATTAAAACAACAATGTTAGCAAAGTATTAACGCAACAACAATCTTAACCAAACAACTTTTAAACACCATAAACAATTTTAAAACCCCAAATGACAATTTAACAATAACAATAAAAACCCCAACAACAATGTTAACCCCAACAACAATGTTAACCATAAACAATATTAACTCCAACAACAATGTTAACAACGAACAAAAATAAATAAACAAAAATGTTAACACCAATAACGATGTTAACACCAACAACGATGTTAACAACAAAAAATTCCCACCAAGGTTTAAATTAAAACAATGTTAATAAAAACATTATTTATATCAACAAATATTAGCACCAAAACGGTAAAATTTTACTTCAACAAAATATTAACATAACAACGTGTTAACCCCAACAACAATGTTAACATAAACCCCAAAATTTAAACTCAACAATTTAAATAAACCCAAAATTTTAACTAAAACAATGTTAAACCAACAACAGCCTAACACCAATAATATTTTTTATATTTCAACTAGGTTAAAGTAAAAAATGTTAACAAAGCAAAATTTTAAAACCCCATCAGCAAGAACACAAAAACAATTTAACAAAAAAATAAAACAAAAAAAATTTAAACCAAAAGTTTTAAAACCCCAAAGATGTTAACAATAACTAAAATTAAAACCCCAAATTTTAAAATTTTAAATTTTAAAATTAATAAATTTAACACAGAAATTTAAAACCCCCAAAAAAGTTGCAAAACATATTAACAACAAAAAGCCAAAAAATGTTAAAACAACAATGTTAAAAACCAAAATATTAAACTAAAAAATAGTAAACCAGCAAAATGTTAAAAAAAAAAAAACCCAACCCTTTTAAACTAAAATTTTAAATTTAAAACACGGTTAAACTCAAATTTAAACCAAAACAATGTTCAATTCAACAATGTTAACATTTCACAGTTTAACCCAACAGTGATAATACCTATAAAATGTTAAACCAAAAAATTTAGCCCCACAACATTGTTGACCCCGCAAAAAGTTAACACCAACAAAACTTTAAACCAGCAAAAATTTTAAACTAAAAAGATTTTAAACCAGAAACAATTTGCAATGTGGCAGAGGTAATTATAATTCGGGAAATAATCCCATATACCCTCCCAACCAGTGAACAGGGTGCAAAGGGGTTTTAACGATTTTTGGGGCCCCATCAAATCAGTAATTGGTTCATTAACCAACCAGGGGGCCTGTCAAGGCTGAGGTGACGTGGTATTCTCGTCAGCCCTTGCAGACCTCCCTCTACTGTTGAAGCCCGGTTTTTTTCCCCTCTCTGGTTTTGGGATTTGTCTTTCTTTTTACCGTGCACGCAGTGTATATATTCAAAGCTAACAGTAAAAAGGTGATATCAAAATCAAGACCAATATGAAAAAAAAAAATTAAAGCACCCATTATCAAGGTTTGATGTTCTGATAATGGAAAACAAACCATTTTTTTTTTCACAGTGGTTGTCTTTTAAAAATATATATATATATATATATATATATATATATATATATATATATATATAATATATATATATATATATATATATATATATATATATATATATATATTTTCAAAATTCGGCCTCTCCCATTGAGGCAGGGTGACCCAAAAAAAAAAAATCCCCAAAAGAAAATCTTTATCATATTCAAACTTTCACCCACTCATAAAATCATGTCTTTTTCAGAGGCGTGATACGACAGCTGAAATTGTCCCCCCCAGCGTCACTATCCCAACCCCTCCTTTAAAATGCAGGCCTTGCTTCCCATTTGGACTAAGTCCAACTAAATTAATTAACTGGTTTTGAAATTTTCCAAAATGTTACCTCTCACACCCAACAGATCGTCATGTCCAAAAACCATTCATTCCATTCCTTATCTAACACGCTCACACTGCCAAGTCCAAGCCCCGCCCACAATACCTCCTTTACCCCCTTCCCCCCAACCTTTTTTTGGGGCGACCCCTACCCCGCCTTCCCTTCCCCCCAGATTTATAGTCCAAATTTCTACTTTGATGCACTTTAAAACCAAAACCCCCTCAAAACCTCTTCGCCCTCTGACAAATACTTTTAGTAACTCCACACCTTTTCCCAATTTCCATTCCAAATTTTTTGCAAATATTTAAACCCCACATTGCCCAGACAGGGCATCTCCCCTGCCTCCCCCCCCTCCCGCATTTGCAACCCCTGCTTCACACCCTATAAGGTGTTGGTACCACTATACTTTTGACATTCCTTTTTGCCTCCATGGATAACGTTTTTTTTTCCACAGATACCTCAAGCACCACTCACCTTTTTTTCCTTCATCAATTCTATGGTTAACCCCATCCTTATAAACCCATCCCGGCT
>WNWK01049172.1:0-13296 GCA_009830355.1 Cherax destructor | reverse complement strand
GGGTTACTAGCCCATTGCTCCCGGCATATATATATATATATATATATATATATATATATATATATATATATATATATATATATATATATATATATATATATATATATATGTCGTGCCGATTAGGTAAAACTGGTCAATTAGCAAGAACTCATCTAAAATTAAGTCCTTTCTAAAATTTCTTCTATACGTTTAAAGATTATTTTTTCATTTATGTTAATGTAAGAATTTATGATTTTGTACAAGAGAAACTTTGAAAACCTACTAACCTTATTACAACAAGCGCAATTTAATTTAGCCTAACCCAATAAATATATTTAGATACGTTAACATTACTTTAATAATAAACAAACACAATGAAATATATTTTTCGTTATGTTCAGAATGATTTTGGCGAAATTATTGCACAAATTTTCACTTGTCTTATATGGCAAGATGAGCGTTGCTATTTAGCCAAAATGCAAGTTTACCTAATCGGCACGACAAAATATATATATATATATATATATATATATATATATATATATATATATATATATATATATATATATATATATATATATATATATATATATATATATATATATATATATATATGTCGTGCCGATTAGGTAAAACTTGCGATTTTGGCTAAATAGCAACACTCTTCTTGCCATATAAGACAAGCGAAAATTTGTGTATGCAATAATTTCGCAAAATCATTCTGAACCTAACGAAAAAATATATTCCGTTGTGTTTGTTTATTATTAAATTTATGTTAACGTATCTAAAATATATTTAGTTGGGTTAGGCTAAATTAAATTGCGCTTGTTGTAATAAGGTTAGGTAGGTTTTCAAAGTTTCTCTTGGTACAAAATTATTGATTCTTACATTAACATAAATGAAAAAATATATCTTTAAACTTATAAGAGAAAATTTTAGAAAGGACTTAATTTTAGATGAGTTCTTGCTAATTGACCAGTTTATATCTAATCGTAGAATATATATATATATATATATATATATATATATATATATATATATATATATATATATATATATATATATATATAGTCGTGCCGATTAGGTAAAACTTGCGATATTGGCTTAAATAGCATCGCTCACCTTGCCATATAAGACAAGTGAAAATTTGTGTATGCAATAATTTCGACAAAATCTTTCTGAACATAAAGAAAAAATATATTTAATTGTGTTTGTTTATTATTAAATTAATGTTAACGTATCTAAAATATATTTAGTTGGGTTAGGCTAAATTAAATTGCTTTTGTTGTAATAAGGTTAGGTAGGTTTCAAAGTTTCTCTTGGTACAAAATTATAAATTCTTACATTAACATAAATGAAAAATATATCTTTAAACGTATAACAGAAAATTTTAGAAAGGACTTAATTTTAGATGAGTTTTTGCTAATTGACCAGTTTTACCTAATCGGCACGACATATATATATATATATATATATATATATATATATATATATATATATATATATATATATATATATATATATATATATATATATATATATATATATATATATATGTCGTGCCGATTAGGTAAAACTGGTCAATTAGCAAGAACTCATCTAAAATTAAGTCCTTTCTAAAATTTTCTCTTATACGTTTAAAGATATATTTTTTTTTCATTTATGTTAATATAAGAATTTATAATTTTGTACCAAGAGAAACTTTGAAAACCTACCTAACCTTATTACAACAAGCGCAATTTAATTTAGCCTAACCCAACTAAATATATTTTAGATACGTTAACATTAATTTAATAATAAACAAACACAATGAAATATATTTTTATAGTTTTTCTGTAAATTTTAAATTTAAAATCAATGTTACCCTTAATAATAAAAACATCTATAAATTTTACTGTTGAATTTGAAGTAAATAACTGGAAAAATAAACACATAAGCAGTATAATGTGATCCTTTATTGACAACGTTTCGCCCACGCAGTGGGCTTTATCGAGTCACAGACAGATCTACCTGGAAAATGAGCAACATGGAGATATATATAGGGTACAGTCAGGTGGAGAAAGCTGCATGTTGACGACATTCTCATCATAACTCCCAGACGCTTCAACGTTCAAGCTCTCCAACACGAACTCAACCAGGTTGAGCAATCAATCCAGTTTACACTAGAAGAAGAAGTCGACAACACTCTTCCTTTCCTTGATGTTCTTCTCTGCAAAGCTGACCATGAACTTCGTTTTAAAGTCTATCGAAAACCTACCAATCAACACGATCTTCTCCACTTCTACTCTCACCACGACACCAAAATTAAACGTGGTGTAATTATAGGCTTTTTCCTGCGCGCACTCAGAATCTGCAGCAGTGAGTTCCTTGAAGAAGAATGCTCCCTCATTGAACAAGTTTTTTCCAAACTTCACTATCCTCGTCACTTCATTAAAGACTGCAGACGACGGGCATTAAACATCTTCAACACACCCAGAGAAGACACTGCTGAGAAGAGATACATAGTCCTTCCCACCAACTCCATTTCCAAACAAGTTTCTAACATTTTTTCTAAGACCTCATTCCGAGTATCCACCTCCACATCCACCACCATTAAGGACATTACCAGTAACAGACAGGAAAAGCTTCAATCCACGGCAGGGGAATACACAATCCCTTGTAATGGCTGCAGCAAATTATACGTTGGCGAAACATACAGAGACCTACAAACACGCATTTCAGAACACCAGTACTCAGGCAGATCTGACGACTCAAGAAATGCCTGTGTTCAACACCGAAATTTACACAACCATTTAATCAACTACAGAAACGCAAGACTCATCGCCAGAGAAGACAACACGCAATACCGAAGAATCCTAGAATCATCACTCATCTGTATATCCAACAACTTCAACCAGAACAACGGCTTCTACAACATAGCTGAACCTATTGCCAAGAAACTTCTTCAACGCCATCCCACCTAGAACTCAAGAATGGTACACTGCAGGTCCTTTAAGTCACACTATGTTTTTAACTATCACACTACTTTTAAGACTGTCACATGCAGCTTTCTCCACCTGACCCAGCATTCTCCACCTGACTGTACCCTATATATATCTCCATGTTGCTCATTTTCCAGGTAGATCTGTCTGTGACTCGATAAAGCCCACTGCGTGGGCGAAACGTTGTCAATAAAGGATCACATTATACTGCTTATGTGTTTATTTTTCCATTGTGTCGGTATTTTATACCATTTATTTCCAAGTAAATAACTCATTGCCTTTCCTAGATGTTTTTATTATTAAGGGTAACATTGATTTTAAATTTAAAATTTACAGAAAACCTACAAATAATTGTTCCTATGTACACTATTACTCTTCACATCAAGATAGAGTTAAAGTGTCGGTTTTCTCTTCTATGTTTTTGAGAGCTTTACGTATTTGTAGTCCAGAGTTCATAGATGAAGAAATCTCTAAAATTTATAAAATAGCTAATGATTTAAAATACCCAAGAAACATAATTGATAAATCTTTTATAATAGCTAGAAATACTTTTTACAATCCAAAAAGGGACAACCAACCTTATTCAACCAAAAATATGTTGGTTCTCCCTTACCATGAAAACTTGGTTGATATGCCTTCTTTTCTTAAGAATTTTAATATCAAAGTTGTATTTAAAAATCTTGATACAGTAAAAAGACTTTTGATAAAAAATTCCCCCCAAAATGCTGACGGATGTGTCTATAAGATTCCCTGTAAAATATGCGATAAAGTTTATTATGGTCAAACTGGTAAAAGGAATTTATAGGCGCATAAAAAGAGGTGAGGGTCATCTTATAAATCAGTATACTGACATTAAGAGGGACGTTAAAAAGGGAATAAGAAAAGCTAAACGGGACTATGAAATTAAAGTTGCTAGGGATTCAAAAACTAACCCAAAAAGTTTTTGTTCCAGGTTTATAGAACAAAAGTTAGGGATATAATAGGTCCCCTTAAAAATAACTTTGGGCATCTTACTGACAAGGAGAATGATATGTGCTCTATTTTTAATAATTATTTTCTCTCGGTTTTCACACAGGAAGACATTAATAATATCCCAGTAATTAATTTTTACAGAGGCCCAGAAGAAGATAAATTATGTAATATCACAGTCACTAGCGAAATGATTATGAAACAGCTGGACCGACTGAAACAAAATAAATCGCCGGGTCCTGATGAGCTTTTTGCAAGGGTTCTTAAGGAATGCAAAATGGAACTCTGTGAACCAATATCTAACATTTTTAATTTTTCTCTTCAAACAGGTGTAGTGTCTGATATGTGGAAGATGGCTAATGTAATTCCTATTTTTAAAGCAGGGGACAAGTCACTACCGTCAAACTACCGCCCAATAAGCCTGACCTCAATTGTAGGCAAATTACTAGAGTCAATTATGGAAATAAATGGTATAAAATACCGACACAATGGAAAAATAAACACATAAGCAGTATAATGTGATCCTTTATTGACAACGTTTCGCCCACGCAGTGGGCTTTATCGAGTCACAGACAGATCTACCTGGAAAATGAGCAACATGGAGATATATAGGTACAGTCAGGTGGAGAATGCTGGTCAGGTGGAGAAGCTGCATGTGAGTCTTAAGTAGTGTGATAGTTGAAAACATAGGTGACTTAAAGGACCTGCAGTGACCATTCTGAGTTCTAGGTGGGATAGTTTGAAGCAGTTTCTGGCAGTATGGTCAGCTATGTTGTAGAAGCCGTTGTCTGGTTGATGTGGATACAGATGAGGATGATTCTAGGATTCTTCGAGTGTTTGCTTCTGGCGATGAGTCTGTGCTTTCTGTAGTTGACAATGGTTGTGTGGTGTTGAACACAGGCATTTCAGTCGTCAGTCTGCCTGCGTCTGGGCTCTGAAATGCGTGTTTGTAGGTCTCGATGTTTGCCAACGCTATTTGCTGCAGCCATTACAGGTTGTGACCTCGCCGTGGATTGAGCTTTTCCTGTCGTTACTGGTAATGCCTTATGGTGGATGGAGGGATACTGGAATGAGTCTTAGAAAAATGTTGGAAACTTGTTGGAATGGAGTTGGTGGGAGGACAATGATCTCTTCAGCAGTTCTTCTGTGTGTTGAAAGTAATGCCTGTCGTCTGCAGTTCTAATGAAGTGACGAGATAGTGAAGTTTAGAAAAAACTTGCAATGAGGGAGCATTCTTCAAGGAACTCACTGCGCAGATTCTGAGTGCGCAGGAAAAAGCCTATAATTACACTATAATTACGAAAACCTACCAATCAACACGATCTTCCACTTCTACTCACCACGACACCAAAATTAAACGTGGTGTAATTATAGGCTTTTTCCTGCGCGCACTCAGAATCTGCAGCAGTGAGTTCCTTGAAGAAGAATGCTCCCTCATTGAACAAGTTTTTTTCTAAACTTCACTATCCTCGTCACTTCATTAGAGACTGCAGACGACGGGCATTAAACATCTTCAACACACCCAGAGAAGACACTGCTGAGAAGAGATACATAGTCCTTCCCACCAACTCCATTTCCAAACAAGTTTCCAACATTTTTCTAAGACCTCATTCCGAGTATCCACCTCCACATCCACCACCATTAAGGACATTACCAGTAACAGACAGGAAAAGCTTCAATCCACGGCAGGGGTATACACAATCCCTTGTAATGGCTGCAGCAAATTATACGTTGGCGAAACATCCAGAGACCTACAAACACGCATTTCAGAACACCAGTACGCAGGCAGATCTGACGACTCAAGAAATGCCTGTGTTCAACACCGAAATTTACACAACCATTTAATCAACTACAGAAACGCAAGACTCATCGCCAGAGAAGACAACACGCAATACCGAAGAATCCTAGAATCATCACTCATCTGTATATCCAACAACTTCAACCAGAACAACGGCTTCTACAACATAGCTGAACCTATTGCCAAGAAACTTCTTCAACGCTATCCCACCTAGAACTCAAGAATGGTACACTGCAGGTCCTTTAAGTCACACTATGTTTTCAACTATCACACTACTTTTAAGACTCACATGCAGCTTTCTCCACCTGACCCAGCATTCTCCACCTGACTGTACCCTATATATATCCATGTTGCTCATTTTCCAGGTAGATCTGTCTGTGACTTGATAAAGCACTGCGTGGGCGAAACGTTGTCAATAAAGGATCACAATATACTGCTTATGTGTTTATTTTTCCGGAGTCAATTATAGCTGATATTATTAGAAGCCATCTAGATAACCATAATTTGATTAATGATACCCAGCATGGATTCACGAGGGCCGTTCCTGCCTATCTAATTTATTAACCTTCTTCAGTAAAGCTTTTGAGGCTGTTGATCAAGATAAAGAATTCGATATTGTTTATTTAGACTTTAGTAAGGCTTTTGATAGAGTACCGCACCAGAGACTGTTAAAGAAAGTGGCAGCTCATGGCATTGGGGGAAAAGTCCTGTCATGGATCGAGTCATGGCTCACCAATAGGAAGCAGAGTGTGCATAAATGGGGTTAAATCCGAATGGGGACTTGTAACAAGTGGTGTTCCACAGGGATCAGTCTTAGGCCCATTGTTATTTATAATATATATCAATGACCTTGATGAGGGAATTACTAGTGATATGAGCAAATTCGCCGACGACACGAAGATAGGTAGGATAATTGATTCAAACATAGATATCATAGAACTTCAGGAAGATTTAGACAAACTTAATTCGTGGTCAGAAAAGTGGCAGATGCAGTTCAATGTAGATAAATGCAAGGTTCTGAAGCTCGGGAGTGTCCATAACCCAAGCACTTATAAGTTAAATAACGTAGAACTTAGCCATACAGATTGCGAGAAGAACTTGGGGTGATGGTAAGCAGCAACCTTAAACCAAGACAGCAATGCCTAAGCGTACGTAATAAGGCAAATAGATTACTGGGATTTATATCAAGAAGTGTTAGCAACAGAAGTCCAGAGGTTATATTACAGCTTTATACATCATTAGTAAGGCCTCACCTAGATTACGCAGCTCAGTTCTGGTCTCCATATTACAGAATGGACATAAATTCGTTAGAAAACATTCAGCGTAGAATGACTAAATTAATACATAGCATTAGAAATCTTCCTTACGAAGAAAGATTGAAGACCCTAAAATTACATTCACTTGTAAGACGTAGAATGAGGGGAGACATGATCGAGGTATACAAGTGGAAAATGGGTATTAACAAAGGGGATATAAATAAGGTCTTGAGGATATCTCTCCAAGAGAGAACCCGCAATAATGGATTCAAGTTAGATAAGTTTAGATTTAGAAAGGATATAGGAAAGTGTAGAATGACTAAATTAATACATAGCATTAGAAATCTTCCTTACGAAGAAAGATTGAAGACCCTAAAATTACATTCACTTGTAAGACGTAGAATGAGGGGAGACATGATCGAGGTATACAAGTGGAAAATGGGTATTAACAAAGGGGATATAAATAAGGTCTTGAGGATATCTCTCCAAGAGAGAACCCGCAATAATGGATTCAAGTTAGATAAGTTTAGATTTAGAAAGGATATAGAACATAAGAACATAAGAACATAAGAAAGGAGGAACACTGCAGCAGGCCTGTTGGCCCATTCTAGGCAGGTCCTTCACATTCCATCCCACTAACAGAATATTTGTTCAACCTAATTTTCAATGCTACCCAAGAAATAAGAACATAAGAACATAAGAAACATAAGAAAGGAGGAGCACTGCAGCAGGCCTGTTTACCCATACTAGGCAGGTCCTTCACAATCCGTCCCACTAACAGAATATTTGCTCAACCAAATTTTCAATGCTACCCAAGAAATAAGCTTTGACAATTCTACCCACTCATGCTGAGTCCCACTCAAATCCAACCCTCTCACTCATGAATTTATCCAACCTAAATTTGAAACTACCCAAGGTCCTAGCTTCAATAACCCTACTAGGCAGACTGTTCCACTCATCAACTACCCTATTTCCAAACCAATACTTTCCCTATATCCTTTCTAAATCTAAACTTATCTAACTTGAATCCATTATTGGGTTCTCTCTTGGAGAGATATCCTCAAGACCTTATTTATATCCCTTTGTTAATACTCCATTTTCCACTTCGTATACCTCGATCATGTCTCCCTCATTCTACTGTCTTACAAGTGAATGTAATTTTAGGGTCTTCAATCTTTCTTCGTAAGGAAGATTTCTAATGCTATGTATTAATTTAGTCATTCTACGCTGAATGTTTTCTAACGAATTTATGTCCATTCTGTAATATGGAGACCAAAACTGAGCTGCGTAATCTAGATGAGGCCTTACTAATGATGTATAAAGCTGTAATATAACCTCTGGACTTCTGTTGCTAACACTTTGATATAAATCCCAGTAATCTATTTGCCTTATTACGTACGCTTAGGCATTGCTGTCTTGGTTTAAGGTTGCTGCTTACCATCACCCCCAAGTCCTTCTCGCAACTCTGTATGGCTAAGTTCTACGTTATTTAACTTATAAGTGCTTGGGTTATGGACACTCCCGAGCTTCAGAACCTTGCATTTATCTACATTGAACTGCATCTGCCACTTTTCTGACCAGGAATTGAGTTTGTCTAAATCCTCCTGAAGTTCCGTGACATCTACGTCTGAATCGATTATCCTACCTATCTTCGTGTCATCAGCGAATTTGCTCATATCACTAGTATTCCTCGTCAAGGTCATTTATATATATTATAAACAAAACGGGCCTAAAACCGATCCCTGTGGAACGCCACTTGTTACAGATCCCCACTCAGATTTAACCCATTAATGCACACCCTGCTTCCTATTGGTGAGCCATGACTCGATCCATGAAAACACTTTTCCTCCAATGCCGTGAGCAGCCACTTTCTTTAACAGTCTCTGATGTGGTACTCTATCAAAAGCCTTACTAAAATCCAAATAAACAATATCGAATTCTTTATCATGATCAACTGCCTCAAAAGCCTTACTGAAAAAGTTAATAAATTAGTTAGGCAGGAACGGCCCCTGGTGAATCCATGTTGAGTATCATTAATCAAATTATGCCTATCGAGATGGCTTCTTATGTTATCAGCTATAATCGACTCTAATAATTTGCCTACAATTGAAGTTAGACTTATTGGGCGGTAATTTGATGGTAACGACTTGTCCCCTGCTTTAAAAATAGGAATTACATTAGCCATCTTCCACGTATCAGACACTACACCTGTTTGAAGAGATAGGTTAAAATGTTAGTTAAGGGTTCACAGAGTTCAATATTTTCATTCCTTAAGAACCCTTGAAAAAAGCTCATCAGGGCCTGGCGATTTATTTTGCTTCCAAACGGTCTATCTGTTTGATAACCATTTCGCTAGTGACTGTGATACTACATAATTTATCTTTTCAGGCCCACTAAAATACCTAATTCTTTGGGATATTATTAGTGTCTTCCTGAGGAAAACCGAGAGAAAATAATTATTAAAAATAGAGCACATTTCATTCACTTTGTCATAAGATACCCATAATTATTTTTAAGGGGACCTATCTTATCTCTAACTTTTGTTCTATACACCTGGAAAAAACTTTTTGGGTTAGTTTTCGAATCCCTAGCAACTTTAATTTCGTAGTCCCGCTTAGCTTTTCTTATCCCCTTTTAACGTCCCTCTTAATGTCAATATACTGATTCGTAAGATGACCCTCACCTCTTTGATACGCCTATAAATTCCTTTCTTCTGCCCTAAAAGATATTTGAGCCTATTATTCATCCATTTTGGGTCATTTCTATTCGATCTAATTTCTTTATATGGGATAAATGTTCTTGGGCAGCATGTATAGTGTTCAGAAAACTGTCATATTGATAGCTCTCTTCATTACCCCAGTCCACAGATGATAAGTGTTCTCTAAGTCCATTGTAATCTGCTAAGCGAAAATCTGGGACCGTTACTGAGTTATTCCTACTTATGAAACTTCCATTCAATGCCAAAGGTAATTGATTTGTGGTCGCTTGCGCCAAATTCCTTGTAATTTCTAAATTATTAACAAGGGTTTTTGTTTGCCAGAACTGCCGCAGATTATTTCCTTGTAGGTTCGTCACAAACTGCTTCAAAACAATCTTGAACTACTTCTAAGAAACGTTAGATTAAAATTCCCAGTCAAAAAATTCCAATCAATTTGACTAAAGTTGAAGTCACCCAGAATAACTACGTTATCGTGCAGGGCCTTAACAATTTCTCCCAATAGTCTCCCTTTGGTCCTTTTTCTAAGTTTGGGGGACGGTATATCACACCTAAAATCAATTTTTCATGCCCTCTGAAAATTCTATCCAGACAGACTCTGTATGTGAATTCAGACTTTATCCCATTTTTATAAACAATTTAAATGATCACACATAGATGCCACCCCACCCCTTCCCGATACTTCTGTCTACTTGGAACAATTTAAAACCCTGAATGTAAATTGGCAGGCAAGTCCCATTTTTCATATTAAACCAGTTTCAGTTATTGAAAAAACATAAAATATTACCTGTACTTGCAACTCTTCAACTCGTCCATCTTATTCCAAAAGACTACGATTTATTGGTGAAATATACACTTAAAGACCTTTTTTTTTTTACCCTTCCTGCTCATTTCTGTTTTTCCTTTATACCTATTACTGTCCTTGCCCCTAGTGCCACTGGCTTTCCAATATCCACCTTATTCGGGTATTACTAGTTCCCCAGAATTTATAACATTCCACACTGGGACTTAAATGTTTTCCCCCATAACCCATACCACTAACTTTTTTCTAGTTTAAAGCCCTAACAGCTCCCTCCCACCCAGGCAGTGCCCCCACCCCAGACCTAGATAAGTAACCCCATCCCTGGATAATGTCATTTCTGCCATAGAAGAGGTCCCAGTTGTCAAGAATGTTACTGCATTTTCCTTACAGTATTTGTCCAGCCAGCAATTGACACCACCTGCCCTGACAACCATTCATTTCCAACCCTCTCCTTGGCAAAAAAATACACAATGACAGGGTTCCCCCCCTTTCTTCCTAATTCTGTTATTGCTGCCCCATAGCTGCTAATCAGCCCTCACCCAGCTCCAACATCGGCCTCCAGCACTGAGACAGATAATAGGATTGCTCCCATTACCTCCATGATGTCGTCCAGAGGCAAACAAACCTTCATCCCAGCCCCAGGATAACACACCCTCTGCCTCCTATTCCTATCCTTAAGACAAAATTCCTATCCATAAACTTAATCTGACTATCCCCAACTAAAACAATGTTCTTACCGACTGGCGGTGTGCATGACGTTCTGACGGTTTTGTAAGATGGTCTTGGGATGTTCACATTCGTCTGATAACAAGGAGAAAGAGTTGCTGGTTTTCACAGCAGTCTCCTGACCTTCTTCAACTTCAGCTTCGTCCTTCAGATTCGACACATCCATTCGTTGGTCGGATCATCGGCGACATTGTTCCGGGATAATCCTTGTATACCCTTCAAACGTTGAATCTTCTTCTAGCTTCCGTTAATTCCGCCTTCATTTGGGATATAGCTGCTCGTAGTCGAGGGAAACCATCATCCAACCTCAGGTAGCTAATAACGGAAGCACCAAAGATGGTTCAGTCCACAGAGAGTAAAACAAGACACGTTTCAATACACAAGACACGCCAGGTGACTAACACTTGGGTACCCCTGGGTTGCTAAACCCTTTTCCCTGGCTTTAAAATATCAAAATTTAATCTAATCTTATCATGGCTCAAAATTAATACAAACAATATTTCTTATTAAATTACACCACCATTTAGGATTTGAAACTGGGTCTGAAGAGTCATTCTAATATTCCATGGGTGTTATAATGATAATCAAAACGGAGCTCTAAACCCACAAGGGTCATGCAGCTATTCTATAAAGTAATTTGCTTAATAAAATTAGGAAACTAAAATTTAGCAGCCGGGGGGACCAGTTTTTTATAACGTCCATTAATGGAAAAGTTTGAAGCCGATCAGAAGACGTATTTTCAGAACTGAAATAATTCCTGGGGATTCCAAGTTTTTTAAAATTTTAGCAAAATTTCAAATTTTTCACTTATTGATTCTGAATTGTTCAAATGTTAAATGTGGGTGTCTATTGTAGATTGTCACCAACCGTGCGTTTACCAGTACAATACAAGGACATAATGTGACGAAAATATACAGAAGATGAGGTAATTTAGTGCCTCGTCTTGGAGTTGGTGGAGAACATCAGTCGTGAAGGAACTGTAGCAAAGAAAGACCGAACGAAGAGATTTCGGAAGACCCACCAGGGTGAGCGGGCAAGTGACGAAGAATGGTGGTGAGAGGAAGGTTTAGTCGTAGAAAAGAGCCGGGGTTAAAAACCCGCCGCAAGGGTGGGGAAGCAGATGACGATGACGATGTAGAAGGCACGAGAACACAACTTTGAGGTGGCTGCATCTTTGCTCGGTGGGCGAAACTCAGTCTTGTATTGTGTTGTATGAGGTTCGCCGGTACTGCCAGCCAGGGTCTTTCCAGATGGCGACCCGGCCTTGGGGTTCCAGGAATGGGAGTGCCTTGAGGGTCACGCCAGGGTGAGCAGCTGACGATGCAGGACAGTTGGGTGGGGCTGCACAACAGCAAAACAGCCGAAGGGCTGAGAAAGCAGCCAAAGGGCCCATTTTTTTGGGCCCACCCCAGCTTTTTGGAATAGCAAAGGTAGGGAACTCAGCTTCACAGTGATTGGTCGATGTGAAGCTTGTATTCGGGTTGAAACGTTTTGAAGAGATTTTGAACTTTTCTTTTTGAGAGGTAGTCAACTGCAAACCGGGTTGTGGTGTCTGAAAGGGAGATGGGGGTTGGAGTGCTTGTTCGAGGATGTATATATGCTTGGAGTCGCAGGGAACTAAAGTTCCATCCTGGGGTCGATGGTGGAGTTCTTAAGAACATAAGAACATAAGAAAGGAGGAACACTGCAGCAGGCCTGTTGGCCCCATACTAGGGCAGGTCCTTCACAACCATCCCACTAACAGAATAATTGCCCAACCTAATTTTCAATTCCCACCCAATAAATAAGCTTTGAAGATTTATTAACTCAAGTGCGAGTCCCACTCAAATCCAACCCCCCTCACCATGAATTTATCCAACCCAAATTTGAAACTACCCAAGGTCATAGCTTCAATGACCCTACCAGGGGAGACTGTTCCACTCATCAACTACCCTATTTCCAAACCAATACTTTCCCTATATCCTTTCTAAATCTAAACTTATCCAATTGAATCCATTATTGCGGGGTTTCTTGGAGAGATATCCTCAAGACCTTATTTATATCCCCCTTATTAATACCCATCTTCCACT
>WNWK01049171.1:0-13298 GCA_009830355.1 Cherax destructor | reverse complement strand
GATTCATCATGGATTTGTGATGCTGGGGGAAAGTTATGGGGGGTACTGGAACCCGGGGGGGTTTTTCAAAAAAAAATACTGCTATGACATTTTTCTTGGCTATTTTTTTAAAAAACATTTCATTAAAGCAATATTGTTGAATGTGCTTTGTTTTTTGCCTGAAAAATTTTTTTCATGCATCAAAAAAAAAATTCATTAGTACTCTTTCCATCATGAAGGAATGTTGTTCAGCCCCTTTGATAAATTCACATGACAACTCGATGAACCTGTAAACACCCTTTTTTTTATTGAAAGTTACTATAGTTAAACCCCCTAGCCATACCCAGGGTTAAATAAAAACTATATATGCAAAAAATTTTTGCACAAAATCAAAGGATTCCAAATATAGTGTAAAAAAATACGTAAGTGCACACTTCACGCAGCACCATCTTTTTCCCTTAATTTTTTGGGGGACAAAAAGAGGTGCCAAAAAAAAAAAGTTTTTTTTTTTATTTTTTTTAAATTCAAAAAAACTGCATCATTACAGGTTTACACTATCACACAGTAGTTTTTTTTTTTCCCCTGATGTGTTAAGAAAAAGGTTAAATTTATCCCAGTCTGGTAGCAAATTAAATGCAGACTTAAATTTACTTTTATCACTAAGTCATAATGTTACAGTATGAATTTTTCAAAAAAGGGTTTTTAAACCATCAATATTAAAGTTTATTTTTTTGAGAGAAAAAGGACAATGCCACCAACACCCCCAATTTTTAAACCCCCTTTTTAAACTGTCCACACGAGATATACGTTTGTAGGGACTCCCCCGAACGTAGTTTCACGTTTTTATTTTTCATTCCTTCAAATTTAGTGCAATAGGCCTGAGTCGCCTAGACATGAGAGGGGGGGTTTTCTCCCCCCCAGTGTGCGCAAAAAAAATTTTGGGACCACTTAGTCCCTTTGGGGGGAGAACAGTTCAATTGAGCACCAGCTAGAGCAAATAATGGGGCAAACACCAGGGATTCACTGATGTCATGTCGCATTAACACCCCCCTTATAAGGGGGAAAGTAAAAAAAGTTCGATAAATACATGAGTGGCTGTGGGTGGGTGTGAGTTGGACCGACAGCTTGTGTACTAGGTCTGATGCTGGGGCTCCTTCCTTCAGAGGATGTGGCCTGACTAGGTGGGTCATTGGTCTAAGTTGGGGGGTACGGACTTGCCCCGGATGGGCCAGTAGGCCTTCTAAAAGGGGTTTTTTTTTTTTTTTGTTATATATTCGGGAGGTTTTGGGTTTCTGCCCCCGGCTGTCTCTGTGTCTATATCTGTCTATATCTCTGTTATATCGCTGTCTATATCTGTCTATATCTCTGTTATATTGTTATATCTATCTGTCTTATATCTTGATCTGTCTATATCTCTGTCTTTTTTAAAAAATTCGTAATATCTCCTCTCTCACATGTACACATAAATTCAGTTATTATACATAGTGTAAATTTTTTGGATAACCCAAAATTTCCCGGCAAAAACCCTTTTTCAATGCTTGTAGAAAAAGACATAATAAAGACTGGGGGGTAATACGATTGGCATTGTCACTTCTGCATCGCGTATAATACCTGTTTTGGGGGGCCGGCCGCACTCAGGGCTGAGACAAGCAGACGGAAAAACACCACACACACACACACACAGGCAGACGGAAAGGACACACAAACAAAGGCAGACGGAAAGAAAAAACACAGGCAGACGGAAAGACAGATAAACAGAGCTAGACAGACAGACAGACAGATAGACACTGGAAACAAGGGAGGGGTTTTCCCCCCTCCCATTCATCAATGTCATTGGGCTGTCAGTGTTATCTGACACTTGTCATAACACCATTCTTCAAGGAGTTTCATATACTCCAGGCACACACAGGCAGACAGAAAGACAGATAAGCAGAGCTAGACAGAGACACAGACAGATAGACAGATTGACAGATAGATAGACAGATAGACAGTGAAAACAAAGCGAGGGTTCCCTGCCCACATTCATTCATCAATGTCACTGGGCTGTCAGTGTTATCTGACACTTGTCATAACACCATTCGTCAAGGAGTTTCTATTATACTCCAGGCCCATGGGCAGGCAAACAAAGACAGATAAGCCGAGCTAGACAGATAGATAGAAACACAGATAGACAGATAGATAGACAGATAGATAGACAGATAGATAGACAGATAGATAGACAGACAGATAGATAGACAGACAGACAGATAGATAGACAGATAGATAGATAGACAGATGCTCAGACAGTGAAAACAAAGCTAGGGTTCCTTGCAACATTCATTCATCAATGTCACTGCCTTATCAAGTTATATGACAATTGTCATAACACCATTCTTCAAGGAGTTTCATATATACTCCAGGATGTCTAAATATTGCTGGGACCTATAAATACTTTGTATATATTTATAGACAATAGTAAATGACCAAGGCAGGTGAAATTGTTCACCTGTTGGTGTCATTGTGACTATTTGAGTACTATTTCAGTACCTAATATTAGTGTTAGAACAAAGATTGGCTATGAAATCACAAGAACTATTATAAATTGTAATTACCAAAACATAAAAATTGTATAAATTAAAAAAAAAACTAGAAAAAAAATATATCGGCATTACTTCTGAAGCGGCAGGACTTGTTGTTGCCGTCAGGTGAGCATCCAGCACCAACTTGTCGGGCTTATATCTCGGTAAGTATTGGCCCTAAATCTTTTTTTAGCCTATCCTGTTTATAATAATGCGCTCTTCATTTTTAAAAAAAAAACTATTTTTTTTTTTCAAAATATTCGGAGCAGTGCGAGTGAACGTGAGATCTTTGGACAGTTTAAGGGTTAAATTATCTATACCCATTCCCCACTTTCATGGATATGATCTGAAAATGTCAACTATTACAACTGTTGCTATGTGCACAGTTGCATTTCACTTTACTGTTAAAAGTGCTCTCTAAATCCAACTTCTTTCCTACCTTCAACTTTTTCCCTCTATATCAACTCTAGAAATTTAAAAAATTATAAAGAAATAAATGCCCAAAATGGGACACCACGAGCATATCTCTACTTCTGAAACTAAAAATAGGCAGTTTGATACACAGAAGTTGGAGGAGACAATACCAATTCACGATTGAAAAAATAATTGACAAGAAAAACTTCCTAACAAAAAATGGTAGGTGGTATAATTTACATAAAAATATCTATTTAAACAAAACATTACAAAAGACTAAATACAGTGGACCCTCGGTTACGAATACCCGAAATCGTGCATATGTAAGTATAATTTTGTAAGTTCTTGTGGAAGTGTAGTTTTGGGGTCTGAAATAGACTAACCTACATGACATTATTTCTAAGGACGTAAATTGTCGGTAATGGACCTGAGCAGGCTTCTGCAATGAATTTTTCGTTAACCGAGGTCCACTGTACTACAGAAGATGGCACATGAGCTAGCTCTACTCATGTACCCTTCAAGGGAGGTGCTACAATGCTGAAGGGCTCTTGATTCAAAGAATTAGCTACTATCCCATTTCTTTGGATCAAGCCTAATTACCTCTCATTTTGTAACTATATGACCCCTATGGGTTTAGAATAAACAATATTATAAGAGGCTATACAAAAACATGATTGTATAAATGAAAGTTACCCTTTGTGTTAAGGCACAAACTGACTTGTTGCAAGAATGTGGTAATCAAACTATTAGCTGTTAGTAATAATCTCTGTCGGAAGGTTATCGGAAATTTCTGAATGTGGTCACTCATTCAAGAATGAGAGTTAATGTACAAAAAAAATCTAAAAAGAGTTACTCTAATTGTTGGGGTTTTATACCCCTTGGTTTGCCCTTTTTTGATTATAATAATAATAAACTCTAATTGTTGGTTCAACTTTACCAAATAACCCCAAAACACTCTTTGGGTTTTTTATTTGGTTGCCTTCATTATTTCTTCCCTCTCACTGCCTGGACCAGGGAAAAACTTCCATGAACATGATGCTGTTTATCTGTGTTATAACTTGGATTTTGCAGTAAAACATTGATAATTATCCTAATTTTATTTAAACTTCATCCAATTTCATTTTAGATATAAACCCAATCACTTGACCATTTCACTTTAAACTAGAAGTGTTGGTTAACAAAAATTGGACTGTCAAATTCTTAATATTTTATCTGGTTTTTTTCCTTATTGACCCCTTCATAAATAACTGTTGATTGTAGATCATTAATGCAGATGGTGTTAGTGTAGAATTGCACACCTGACTCAATGCGATTTAAAACTTGGGTGGTCAAAAAGGGAAAAAACCCCTCATTTTTGATTTTGGGGGAAAAAAAAAAAGAACAATTTAAACTTAAAAAAAAAGCACAGATTTTTAACATCTCCCAAATGGTTTTTTTTTAAGGGGTTACAAAACCCCCCCAAAAGTACCCAAAAAAGAAGCCAAAATTTTAAAAGGAAAATTAAAGAAAAACTTTTTTCCCCAAAGATGATTTTTATTTTGGCAAAAGGGGGGATCCCCTTTTTTTTGTGAAAAAAATAGTGAAAGCTTTTTGGGTTTCCCAATCTGTGAGGATGGCAAGTCCCTTTTGTATTTTTTGCCTCCTTTTTCGGGCCAGGGGGGCGGGTTTTCCCTTTGCCACCTCGGGGGAAAAGGGTTGTTTTCAAAAATTCACCTTCCTTCTCATATTTTAAATTAACCCTTTCCTGTTGCAACCTAAAAATTTAAAACCCCCGAGTTAAAATTTTTAAAAAAAAAAAAAAATTTTTAAGGGGGGAAATTTTTCAAAGGGTAATGACAAAAAAAAGGGAAAAAATTAAAAAAAAAAAACCCCGAAATCATGCAGGCGCAAGCTTTGGGTCTGGTCAAATTCCCCCCCTTTGGGTTTTGTTTAAGCCATTCTCAATTCAAAAAACCCAAACTATTTCACTAGTATGTCTTCTTTCCCCTTTGACTTAGAGCAAAAACTGCCCATTCCCCCCAAAAAGTGCACAGAAATTATACTCTTAAGAGCACAAGTAGGATCTGGCAGATCAGTGTAAGATATGCTACAAAGCCCTATGATATAAAAATTTTTTAAATATTTATTTGAAAGTTTTTTTAAATTTTTTATTTTTTAACATGTTTGCCTTCCCCCACGGAGGCTGGATGAAAAAAAGCACTTTCCCAAAACCACTTTACTTCTTGCCAGAAATGCACAGATTGACAGTTCAGACATCCCCCCAAATCCCCCCCCCAAACCCCTTCCAGAGTACAGGCACTGTACAGGGGCCCCCTTTTTTCCCCAAAAAAATTTTTTTGGGGAATGTGCTCAAGTGCCATTACCCCAGTTTTTCCTTAAAAAAATGTACATAGGTTAGTCTTTTCAGCCCCCCAAATTTTTCAACAGCATTAGAAAAATACACTTACATAAATTTGGTTTTGGGGGTCCGAAAAAGAGGGACCATTTCCCCCCTCTATTATTATTATTATTATCATAAAAATTTTTTAAATTTTTTCAACAAACCGGCCGTATCCACAAAAGGGTACCCCAAAAAGAAAAAAAAAAATTTCTTTTTTTTAAAATAAAATAATGTAAAACAGGAAAAGGGGGTTCCCACCCCCTTTTTATCTTTTTTGGCCCCCTTTGCCCCATGGCTTACGGAGGAAAATTTTTCCACTTCCCCATGAGATAAAAAAATAAACAAAAAAGAAATGAAAATAAAAAAACCCCGGGGGGGTGGGGCATATATATGCTTGTATATGCATGTGTAGTGTGACCAAAGGGGTGTAAAATACAGTAAGTAAAAAGGGCGTCCCTAAATCTTGGGGTTTTTTAGACAGAAAAAAAACCAGCAATCCTACCCTTGTAAAAAAAATTTCAGAAATTTTTTATTCACTTTGCAGGGGTAGTACCTCCTGGGGGGGTTTCTGTCTCCAACCATGCAGTTTTTTAAAAATTTTAAATTTTTTTTGCATATAAAAAAAAATTTTCTTTGAACTTTTATACATCATCAAAAATCCAAAAATTTCATCAGGGGTTTTATGAAAAAAAATATCTAACACTTTACCTTAACGTAAAAATTTTTTGATCCTCTCAACAATATCCTCTTCTTCAGTTGCCTCTTATTTCCTGGCTTGATATTATCTGCAGTCTCTCTCTTTTTTTTTTTTACTTTAAAAAATTTTTTACAGATAAAATTCCCTTTGGGAAATTTGTTTTTTTTGTGTCTTATGTCAAATTTTTTTTTTTTGGAAATTTTTCAATAAGGCACAAATTACCAGTTTCTAAACATTTTGGTTTTTTTCCAATGACTGAAGGAAATATTTCAGGATAAAGCAATATAATGTTTGGGGAAAATTGTATTGCCTTGTAACGTGCCGGGGGCAATGGCTGAAATTAAAAAAAAAATATAAATATCTTAACTCATATTATATGACATTTATGTTTAATCACAATCTAAAAATCATGTCTGGAAAAAGTATTTTCTCTTTTTTTCCCCAAACCCTTTTATTTTTCCCATAATGTTTGTTCCTTTAGATACAGGAAATTTTTAAAAATTTTAAAGCACTGAAATAAATTTTTAAATTTTTTTTTTTGGGGGGATCCATAAGAAAAAGGTTAATGGTGTGGCCTATAGTGTATTAATGTTCCTATATTTTTTTTAAAGGGAGTGGAATGTCATGTCTGGGTCAATGTGTGGTGAAAAATAATGCAGAGGTTGGATTTTGGGGAAAAAGGGGGGGGCGGGTTCCCAAAAAAGTTTTCCCCAAAAACTGAGGGGGGGTTTTTGAGGTGGTTTGGACATGTAGAGGGAAAAAAAACAGACAGAGTGACTTGGGGGGGGTATAAATCTGAGTGGGGGGGGAAACGGGGGGAGGGGGCGGCCTAGGAAAAGGGTTTGGGGGGGGGGGGGAAAGGAAGTTTTGTGTCGGGGGCTTGGACTTGCAAGCATTTTGAGCGTATTTGATGGGTAAGGAGGCATATGGTTTTTTTTTTTTAAAAAGACGTGCTGTTGGGTGTGAGCAAAAAAACATTTATGGGGTTCAGGGAAAAACCCGGGGGGGGCCCGGGCGAGTTCTGGAATGGGAAATCAGTGCCGGCATCTGAAGGAGGGGGGGTTTTAAAGTTGCAGTTTTTTTAAATGTAGTGTAAAAAAACCCCCCTGGAAAAGTGATGGAGTGAATGATGATGAAAGTTTTTTTTTTTTTTGGGCCCCCTGCCGGTGGGAAACGGCCAATGTGTTAAAAAAAAAAAAAAAAAAAAAAAATTTTTTTGTATACATCTTAGCAACAGGAAACATCCTATCTTGAACAGGGGAAAAAAATTTCAAAATCAACAAAACAGAATCAGAACCACTGCCGATAGCATGTGGAGTTCCCCAAGGTAGTATTCTGGGTCCCTTATTATTCCTGTGTTATGTAAATGATATGCCCATCAGTGTCAAGTGCAAACTCCTACTATATGCAGATGACAGTGCTCTGTTAGTATCAGGTAAAGACCCACAAGCTATAGCTAATGTATTAACACTGGAACTGGAGTCCTGCAGCAAATAGTTAGTAGACAACAAGTTATCATTACACCTCGGGAAAACAGAAGCCATACTCTTTGTCACCAAATATAAACTGAGCAAGGTAAATAATTTTTATGTCCGATGTAATAGGGAATCCATCACTTCAGTTTCATCAGTGAAATATCTGGGAATCCCCGTCCTTTTCAGCTGTCACCTATTTAAGGTCAAGCCTCCTAACCTGATCTTCATAATCTCCAGACCTACGGTGCTGAATACACCAAATCCAAGGCCGAGGGACTGATTACCTCAACTTTTGTATATAGTTCTACTCTCTTCATATTATGTCCTAGGATTTTGTATTGATAAAGCCACTGGATGGCGAAACGTCTACTATAAAGATCCCCAAATGTTGCACATGTGTCTTAATTTCATATTTTCGGTATTGTATACCTTTCTTGTACAACTTGTTAGACACAGCAACATCATGGAGTCTTGATTCTGAGGACCTTCATATAACCTCCTTCACGGCTACGACTACTACTACTTACTTACACTGGGGAATCCCGCCTACCAGTGACTATGCCCTCGTCTGCTACCCGTCCCTTTCAGCTGTCGCCTATTTAAGGTCAAGCCTCCTAACCTGATCTTCATAATCTCCAGACCTACGGTGCTGAATACAGTGGTACCTCGACTTACGATATCAATCCGTCAGAGAGGGCATATCTTAAGGCGAAACAATCGTTACTCGAATCAATTTTCCCCATAAGAAATAATGGAAATAAATTTAATCCGTCCAAGACTTCCAAAAGTAGTTAAATAAAATATTTTTTAGAACTTTTTGACATTAAATAATATTTAATGAAGAATACCTAAATACACATGTAAATATTGTACAATAACATGTCACTTACATTTATTGAAGAGTTGTTGATGTGTGGAGGACGGGAGGAGGGGAGAAGGTGGAGTAGTATGCTAGTGTTTGGAAGGGGAATCCCCTTCCATTAACACTGCAGGTACCAAGTTCTTTTCTGGGGTTACTTCCCTTTTTCTTTTAATGCCACTACAGAGTCACTGGACCTCTTTCTAACAATAAATTTGTCCAGGGAGCTCTGTGTCTGGCGATTCTTTAACACATCCCTGAAATGACACACCACTGTGTCATTGTACAGGTTGCCAGCACGGCCTGCAACAGCATGGTTAGGGTGATATTCATCCATAAAGCCTTGCACATCACTCCATTTGGCACAGATCTCCCTAATCCTTGAAGAAGGCACCTTCTTCCATCTCGGTTCCACCTCCTCCTCCTCTGAACCATTGTCCTGACCACTGGTCTCTTGTTCCAGTTGCTGTTGAAGCTCTTGCAGATCTTCAGTGGTTAGCTCTTCCTTGTGCTCCTCCACCAACTGTTCCACATCCTCACCACTCACCTCTAACCCCAAAGACTTGCCCAATTCCACAATTTCTTCCACAACAGGCTCAGGCTCAGAGTTCTGAGGCTCAGCCCCAAAACCTTCAAAATCCCTCTCTAGGACACAGTCTGGCCACAATTTTCTCCAGGCAGAGTTCAGTCCTGGTAGTCACTCCCTCCCAAGCCTTACCTATAAGGTTTACACAATGCAGCATATGGAAATGTTTTTTCCAAAATTCTCTTAGGGTTATATTCATGTCTGTGGTCACATCAAAGCACTTTTGAAACATTGCTTTGGTGTAGAGTTTTTTAAAGTTGGACATGACCTGCTGGTCCATGGGCTGGAGGAAAGGAGTGGTATTAGGGGGCAAGAACTTCACTTTGATGAACTTAAACTCCTCCACAATTTTCTCTACCAAGTTTGGAGGATGACAAGGAGCATTGTCCATTATCAGGAGGCACTTAAGTGGCAAATTATTTTCCAATAGATATTTCTTCACACTGGGGCCAAACACGCCATTGAACCAATCTAAGAAAATGTCCTTTGTGACCCAAGCCTTTTTGTTAGACTTCCACATCACACACAAGTTAGACTTGCTGACACCGCATCTGCCAAACACTCGGGGATTTTCAAAAAGATACACCAGTAAAGGCTTCACTTTGCAATCACCACTGGCATTAGCACAAAGCATCAAAGTTAGCCTGTCTTTCATAGGCTTATGTCCTGGCTGTGCCTTTTCCTCCTGAGTAATGTCGGTCCTGTTGGTCATTTTCTTCCAAAACAGGCCTGTTTCATCACAATTAAACACTTGTTGGGGGAGGAATTGTTCAGCCTCTATGTACTCCTGGAATTCAGGCACATATTTTTCAGCCGCAATTTTGTCAGAACTGGATGCCTCACCATGCCTCACAACAATATGTATGCCACTTCGATTCTTAAATTTGTGAAACCAGCCTCTGCTGGCTTTAAATTCGCTCACTTCAGCACTCGTTGCAGGCATTTTCTTAACGAGATCATCATGCAACTGCCTTGCTTTTTTCCATATTAAAGCCTCCGAAACAGTATCTCCTGCTAACTGTTTCTCATTGATCCACACCAACAACAACCTTTCCACATCTTCCAGCACTTGTGGTCTGTGTTTTGTGATCACAGATGAACCTTTTGGAACAACAGCTTCCTTGATTTTACTTGAATTTTTCTTGGCCACAATGGTAGCGATGGTAGAAAAGGGTTTACCATACAGCCTGGCCAGCTCACTGATACGCACTCCACTTTCATATTTTTCTATTATCTCCTTCTTCAGTTCTATCGTACATGTATTTCTGTTCCTCTTTGCCACAGGCTTACCACTAGGATCTTTCCTTGGACCCATGGTAGCTTATTTAGCAGTTGCAAGCACTAAAAACAGTGGAATAATGACAATATACTGGTATGAATGCGTGGGTGTGGGTGGGTGGTCGCTCTCGCTTGTAAACAATAGCACACTGACGCTCCCTGGAGTGCGCGCTCAGCTGGGCACCACGCGGACACGTCTGGTACGAATGTCGTTACACGAAGCAAACATAGTTACTCGCAATCAATTTTTTTACGTTATAAATATCGTTACTCGAAAATAACGTAAGATGACAGCATCGTAACTCGAGGTACCACTGTATCTGAAATGCTGAGGATGCAGCCATTTTATATTACTGTCTCCAAAAATGATATGAAAGAAATTTCCAGACAACTGCTCTTACAAAGCTCAGATTGTTTTATAATTAATTATGTGTCATACCTCTTCACAAGACAAATATATGTGTTACAATGAGTCTCACAAATGTTTTGGTTGTCGACAGTGCAAGTGTATTTGTGCTCTCCAATGTATGTACAGAACAATATTTAAATTTCTAGATTTTTTTGTCTCAGTAAACTTTCTGGCAGTGTCTTCATGGGATAATGTAAACCCTGGTGATATTGTTGGTGAGACTTCCTGTTGTAGCCTGATTCTATTTTTTTTTTATCATGCTGATATTCATGATGGGGTTTAGGTCACTAGAATGCTATGTGTATACTACTGATAATCCCCATAAGCATCAAGATATACTGCACTATGAAAAAACTCCAGCAAATCTGTGTGGAATACTATTAATGAAAAAAAGTAATGGGCCTTAATGGAACATTGGATTTACAGGTCTGGGGAGCCCAATCATGAACACTAGTCTAGAACTGCTAAAGGTGTGTCTTTTGTCTTGTTCTCTACGTTTGAAAATTTGGCACTCCATTGGTTGATGTGTAGAGGCTCATAGGCTCATAGATGCTCTGCTCATTGAGATCTAACATTTTTACCACTGTAATCTGTAAAATTCAAGATGCCAACTCCTTGTCAGCAGTAATAATCACAATGTTCTTGTCCTTGGCAAGATGTATCCCCACGAAAGTTTCGTAACATTGCATATGTGTCTTATGTACACACTTTTAGCCATAATATACAGTACCTTTTCTGATACCTGTCAACCAACTTCTACTACAGTAAAACCTTGACTTAACAAACTAGTAGGAGGGGGATTGTCCAAGTGTCCATTGTATCAGAATAATGATTAAAAAATAGAAAATAAAAAAGCCATATTTTCTGGCATATAAGGCCCACCACAATTTTGGCAGGCATATTCTTAGAAAAAAAATAAAAAATGCAGTACTTTCTTTAAAATGATAGTGAGCCAGTGGCTATGTGAATAAGCTGGTTGCATAAGCAACCAGCTTATGCACACAGCATAGCTAAAAGAGGTGGGACCTTGTGCAGCCTGTTGTCTGCTCCACTGACACTAACCACCAAAATAAACATGGTCACCTTTTGTTTACAGATGGCTACTTTACAATTATTATGTACCCCTAATATGTAAATTATAATTTATTATAGTTATTAATCGCTTGAAAGTAATCTGTGAAATAGTTTTGTACAGGGAGGGTGTTTGGAGGTCAGTTTACCAGTACCACAGAACTACCACTTCTCAGTAACCCCTGTTCCTGACCTTGAGGCTATAAGGCAGTGATTTTTGACTTTTTTTGGGTAAAGAAGGCACTTTATATGCTGGAAATACTGTTAATTTAGACATTTTTTTAAAATGGTTTTCACATATTCATTTTCATTTCTAATTAACATATACTTGAAAGTTAGGTTAAACTTTGATAAGGAAAAAAACATTAGGATGGAAGACTGCTATCTTGTTTTACACAAGACAAGCCACAGGCTGCAACTAACCATCATACTAACACCTAGTACAGTATACATACTTTATTTCTTGAATGTTGTCCTGCTGTTCTTTAAAAGCTAAGATAGACATACATGTGTATATAAAAAAAAAATACAGATTTTTGGGTACCCCAAAAAAAAGTCGGATCAACTTATATACAAGAACGACAAATGCTCGAGTATATATGGCAGTAAAAAGCCACCTATGGAAACTGAGACAGTTGCTACACAACATACATAATGAAATAATACCCAGCTTTTAGTAGTAATCCTACATAAATAATTTTAGCACTTACTGAATGCTATTGTGCACATTCATGTGTGTGAATAGGGTACATCTATAAACAAGTGAGGCTAGGTATGCAGGTTACGTTGATTGGTATGGCAGTCTTGTGTAATAATTTTATGAAGGTAGATATGCACATTTCAGTGGCTGTTATGGATATAGCCGAGTACCTAACCTGAGATATGGCTTATGCAAGGTTGCTATTCTCACATAATTATCTGAGGCCAGGCTTACATGAAACATGAAAACAAAAAAAGATGAAGATCATAGGGCAATGGTTTACAATGTCAAGTGCTGCCTCTCACCGTGTCAGTGTCGAGAATGTTGCTGCCACACATTTTGTTCTTGTAGTATATTCTACACTTTTTATACTCTGCTGTGACAGCATCCAGCTGGCACTTCCAGTACTTTCCTTCCAGTACAATGGCCTGTAAAATTACCTCTCATTAATTAAAAAATCAAATTACAATAATATGCTTTATTTAAAAATATGATTCTTATAAATGTGATAAATGGCATGTAACAGAAATGCAAATACGTCGATGCTATATACATAAACATGCATAAAACAAGTAAAAAACTATGACATATAAATAGAGGACTAAACTTTAAAATAATTGGCCTCTCCATGGTGGTGTAACCGGACGGGAAGTTCTTCTCTTCTGGCTGGACTACGGTACCAGACTACCCGGGTGGATGTATTTACACAGCACAGATTTCTGTGTGTCCTCCTCTGTAATTACATCTGTCTATATATAAGGATATTAACACATTTGTTCTAATATCATATATGGGTAATGCTCCTTGGGGAGGCTACATTTGAAGAGTTAAGTTCCTCTCTGAGGGAAATGCTGTGTTTGGGGTTCACACCTCTCAACGTCCCCCTCAAATG
>WNWK01049170.1:0-13298 GCA_009830355.1 Cherax destructor | reverse complement strand
GGGGCCCTTTTGTTTCCCCAAACCCTTTTTAATCTGGTGATTCATTACGTGAAGGGAGCGGAGAATGTTTTGATGCCTTGTCTCGTATGTAATGTACAAGATGTAGTGTATAGATTACTTATCTGTTTTTTTTGCAGTGATTTGCGGTAGACGAGTAGAGGGAAACCGGGACCACCAAAAGGAGAAATGCAGGTTGAGCGGAGTTAGGTATCGAACCCCCTATGGTGTTTTTTGGGGGGTAGTCACATAAGGTGCCATACCTAGGTAAGGAGGGCCCCGTTTTTTAGGTGCTGGCTGGACCTTTTCACCCGGTTTTTTTTAGGTCTGGCGGGTTATGCCTCACCTGTTTTTATGTTGAAAGGGCTTTGGTTTTTAATGTTTTGGGTGAACGTGGGGCTGGCGGTGATGCCCCCACTTTTTGGGTCATATCAAATGATCCGGGGTGTTTTGCTTCTCCAGGATTTTTAAATTTTTTGGGATCACCACGGGGGTGACCCCGGGGTCCTTGGAATGACAGGGTGGGTGAAGGCCTGGTAGGTCCACCTATTAGGGGGTCTTTGGTGATGACTCCAGTGTTTATGGCCACAGTCCCGCCAACAAAATTTATGTGACTATTCACCGGGTTTTTTGGGGCCTGATTTTTTTCCCCTCCCCCTTGCTCTCCTGTTTCTCGTAGGGGGTTTTATGGGAACCATTTTTGTTTATTAAAGATTCCCGGAGATGGGGGTGGTTAGGGATCTTTTTTTCCCGGGGAAAATAAAATTTTTTTTCTCTTTTTTCATACTTTTTGATAGTTTTTCCTGTTTCAAGCATTGGTGGTGTCATACATACTTTAAATCTGTCTTACAGCATTACTAACATTTTCAAGATAGATGGGAAATCAATAGGTGTGATACTTACTCTTGTGTTTGTTATTAAATGGACTTCTGGGTAGTATGACAATGTTCCTCTTTTACATTATTATCATGTTTATTGTAATTTAGAAAAACCATCAACGCCGGGTGGCCACCCGGTTGTGATGGTCCTTTCCAAAAGTTTTGTAAAAAGCGGACGGGGCCTCGTTTGGCATGAACTTGATCACTTTTTTTTTAGGCGGGGTTTCACATGTCCCAATCTTATAGCCTCAGACTATTAAAGTAATTTTTTACATATGAGCAGTGAAAAAGTAAAAAAGTTGTGACAAATTTTCCAAAAGTTATAATGTTTATTTTTTTTCCTTTTTTTTTCCCCTTTTGCCTAGCAGTGCCCGTGTGGCCCCCCGCTGAGGTGAGACCTAGGGTTTCGGGGGTGGGGTGTTATGCAGGTTTCTGCATGACTTTTTAAAAAATACGTAATATATAGGCTTTTGGGAGAAGTGGGGCCATAAATTTCAGGTAATTAGGAAAAACAGTAATAATAATGTATAACCTTTAGATAAATGTAAATGATAATTTTAGAAATACGCTGTCCTTTTGGTGAATACTGTAAAGTAAGTTTAAGTGGTGAAATAGAGAAATCCAGCTAGGGAGTTATTTTCCAAATGTTGTGGCATGGATAGCGGCGTGGCGTGGGTTACACACGTGCGCGGCATGGATAGCGGCTGGCGAGACGGAGCCTGTGTTCAGCTAAGTTTGTGATGTTGTATTCCCTTTTGTGTAGCTAACTCAAGCCATGGCTCTTTTAATGGTGTACCAGTACACACCCTGGGCTCGGACATGGTCGGGGCCCTAAGGGACGAGTGTGAACTGAAGAAATAGGAGGAGATGTGTTCTGGAGGATGGGAGTGGTGGCTTGGCTGACCGCTTAGGGCATTGTGTTGTTTTTGAAGTGACCACCCGGCCGCCTTCTCCGTCCTGTACTGTTTTTGAGGGGGTTTGGCTAATTGATTTGTGAAGAGGCGTGTTTGGACTGTATATAGTTTAATATAAGTAAATAAATGTATATTTTCTTACCTAGGAATTTTTGTGTGGAACCTTCTGATACCCTAACCCAGTGGAGCACTAAACCACACTGGTAATACCAGCTTTGTTTATGGGGATAGACCTGGAAGGCCTAGTTTTACAGGTGTTTTGTGTAACTTTTACCCTTTGCCCTTAGACAAGGCATTAGGCCTCAGGGAAACCCCAATTTCTGCGTAACATTGGGTGAACCATAGAACTAATAAGGGGACAAAGTGGATAGTTCATTCACGTATCTGTGGAGAAAAAGAATCTTATCCATGGTGGCAAAACAGAGATTGTACCAGAGTATAGTGGTACCAACACTCTTACATGGGTGTGAAACATGGGTTTTATACGTTGAAGCGAGGAGGACCATGGAGACACTGAAGTTATCGTGTCGGAGGGCAATGTTTGGGGTATGAATATTACCCAGAAATTTCGTATTTAGGAGATTAGGTGTTGGGTTACTAAAGCGTTACCCAGAGGGCTGAGGAAGGATTATTGAGGTGGTTTTGATATTTAGAGATGATAAAGGAAAATAGGATAACTAGGAGGGTGTGTAAATCTAGAGTGGAAGGAAAAAGGGGTAGGGGTTATTTTAGGTCTTCTTTATGTGTGTGTTGAGGAGGAGGGGGCTGGGTTTATGCATCACGGGGATACCTTTTTTATCGGATCGCGCAGCGTCCTAGGTACATCTACTCTGGTTTTAAATGTTCCCTCATGATGAGTGAAGGCCATTTCCAGCAGCGGGACTTTTGTCTAAGACGTTGTTGTCCTGAATGAGAGACGACCAGCTTAAGAGATCCAGCTGTTGTTTTGTCTCAGCTCTTCTCGTCAGGGATGAGAGACGACCAGCTTAAGAGATCCAGCTTTTGTTTTGTCTCAGCTCTTCTCGTCAGGGATGAGACACGACCAGCTTAAGAGATCCAGCTGTTGTTTTGTCTCAGCTCTTCTCGTCAGGGATGAGAGACGACCAGCTTAAGAGATCCAGCTTTTGTTTTGTCTCAGCTCTTCTCGTCAGGAATGAGAGACGACCAGCTTAAGAGATCCAGCTGTTGTTTTGTCTCAGCTCTTCTCGTCAGGAATGAGAGACGACCAGCTTAAGAGATCCATCTGTTGTTTTGTCTCAGCTCTTCTCGTCAGGGATGAGAGACGACCAGCTTAAGAGATCCAGCTGTTGTTTTGTCTCAGCTCTTCTCGTCAGGAATGAGAGACGACCAGCTTAAGAGATCCAGCTGTTGTTTTGTCTCAGCTCTTCTCGTCAGGAATGAGAGACGACCAGCTTAAGAGATCCAGCTGTTGTTTTGTCTCAGCTCTTCTCGTCAGGAATGAGAGACGACCAGCTTAAGAGATCCAGCTGTTGTTTTGTCTCAGCTCTTCTCGTCAGGAATGAGAGACGACCAGCTTAAGAGATCCAGCTGTTGTTTTGTCTCAGCTCTTCTCGTCAGGGATGAGAGACGACCAGCTTAAGTAGTCAAACTTTTGTTTGGTTTTAAATGTTCCCGTCATGGGAGTAAATAACCACACAGCTGATATAAATGGCTATTGGGGACAAAATAATGCATGTAAATCTCGCTATCGATTAAAGGTTATTGGAGGAACAAATCAAGCAAAGAGAATTTCGTTTTGTTTTTTAATTATCGAAACACATTCTCTCTCTCTCTCTCTCTCTCTCTCTCTCTCTCTCTCTCTCTCTCTCTCTCTCTCTCTCTCTCTCTCGCTTTCTCTCTCTCCCCTAAGTGATTTACTTCCTTGAATTGATTGTTATTGCAATTAAGCACCTAAATTACTGGTGAACTCTTGACGTTACAAAAACATTTGTTCTTCCCGGAGCGTAGGTTAGGAAGATACATTATAAGATACAAATAATGGAAGGAGTGATCCCAAATCTACACACAGATGTTATTCCCTACAAGAACAAGTGGCTTGGTAAATGAGGCTAAATACCTCCGATGAATGCTGGGGTTAAACGAGTTTAACAAGAATAAATACGATATATGTAAAGGAAACATTCAACCCCATCCTTTCATAAGTATTTAGGGAAGGGCCACCAAGCCGTCTTCAGGAGAGAGCTAGATATGTTCCTCTTGTTATTGTTTGATCAGAAAGACCGCGGTGCCTACGCTGGACTCCTTGCGGATAGGAAAAAGAGCCTGGTTGATCTATCTACTAGGAGACCTGGTCTGGGACCAAGCAGCAGGGGCGGTGAATTCTAGAGTCGTCTTTCGGTAACCTTAGGTAACACCACCACAACACCACCACCACAACACCACCACCACCACAACACCACCACCACAACACCACCACCACCACCACAACACCACCACCACCACAACAACAACACCACAACAACACCAACACCTCAACAACAATACTACAACAGCACCACCACCACAATAACAACACCACAACAACACGAACACCTAAACAACAATACCACAACACCACCACCACCACCACAACACCAATACCACCATAACAAGACTACCACAACACCAACACTGCAACACTAACACCACTAGAACACAAACACCAATACCACCATAACAAGACTACCACAACACCAACACTGCAATACTAAAACCACTAGAACACAAACACTTTAAAAAAACTGTCATTACCACAACACCAACACCTCCACAACATCAACACCACTACAATACCAACACCACCACCTCCACAACAGCACCACCTCCACATCAGCACCACCTCCACAATACCAACACCACCACAATACCAACACCATCACAGTACCAACACCATCACAGTACCAACACCATCACAGTACCAACACCATCACAGTACCAACACCTTCACAGAACCAACACCACCACAGTTTCAACTCCACCACAATACCAACACCACAACACCAATACCACCTCACTAATACCAAAACCACAACACCAATACCTCCACACCAAAACCAACATTACAACAACATCACCACACCAATGCCAACATAACAACACCAATACCATCACAATACCAATACCATCACACCAATACCATCACACCAATACCATCACACCAATACCATCACAATACCAACACCACAACATCAATACCACCACAATACAAACAGCACCAACACCACCACAATACCAGGGCAGCACCACACCACCTCCACTTCCACTACTACAATTGATCCACAATCATCACACAGGTATCATAACCACCACAGTACGAACACTACCACAGTACCAACACCACCACAGTACGAACACTACCACAGTACCAACACCACCACAGTACCAACACCACCACAGTACCAACACTACCACAGTACCAACACCACCACAGTACCAACACTACCACAGTACGAACACTACCACAGTACCAACACTACCACAGTACCAACACCACCACAGTACCAACACCACCACAGTACCAACACTACCACAATACCAACACCACCACAGTACCAACACTACCACAGTACCAACACTACCACAGTACCAACACTACCACAGTACCAACACTACCACAGTACCAACACCACCACAGTACCAACACTACCACAGTACCAACACTACCACAGTACCAACACCACCACAGTACCAACACCACCACAGTACGAACACTACCACAGTACCAACATCACCACAGTACCAACACCACCACAGTACGAACACTACCACAGTACGAACACTACCACAGTACCAACACTACCACAGTACCAACACCACCACAGTACCAACACCACCACAGTACCAACACTACCACAGTACCAACACTACCACAGTACCAACATTACCACAGTACCAACACTACCACAGTACCACCACCACCACAGTACCAATACCAACACAGTACCAACACCACCACAGTACCAACACCACCACAGTACTAACACCACCACAGTACCAACACCACCACAGTACCAACACCACAACAGTACCTGCATCACCACAATACCAACACCACCACAGTGCCAACACCACAACAGTACCAACACCACCACAGTACCAACACCACCACAGTACCAACACTACCACATTACCAGCACTACCAGTACCAACACCACCACAGTACAAACACCACCACAGTACCAACACCACCACAGTACCAATACCACCACAGTACCAACACCACCACAGTACCAACACCACCACAGTACCAATACCACCACAGTACCAACACTACCACAGTACCTGCACCACCACAGTACCAACACCAACACAGTAAAAACACCACCACAGTACCAACACCACGACAGTACCAACACCACCACAGTACCAACACCACCACAGTACCAACATCACCACAGTACCTGCATTACCACAGTACCAACACCACCACAGTACCTGCATCACCACAGTACCAACACCACCACAGTACCAACACCACGACAGTACCAACACCCCCACAGTACCAACACCACCACAGTACCAACACAACCACAGTACCAACACCACCACAGTACCAACACCACCACAGTACCAACACTATCACATTACCAGCACTACCAGTACCAACACCACCACAGTACAAACACCACCACAGTACCAACACCACCACAGTACCAATACCACCACAGTACCAACACCACCACAGTACCAACACTACCACAGTACCAACACCACCACATTACCAGCACTACCAGTACCAACACCACCACAGTACCAACACCAACACAGTACCAACACCACTACAGTACCAACACCACCACAGTACCAATACCACCACAGTACCAACACCACCACAGTACCAACACCACCACAGTACCAACACCACCACAGTACCAATACCACCACAGTACCAACACCACCACAGTACCTGCACCACCACAGTACCAACACCACCACAGTACCAACACCACCACAGTACCAACACCACCACAGTACTAACACCACCACAGTACCAACACCACCACAGTACCAACATCACCACAGTACCTGCATTACCACAGTACCAACACCACCACAGTACCTGCATCACCACAGTACCAACACCACCACAGTACCAACACCACCACAGTACCAACACCACCACAGTACCAACACCACCACAGTACCTGCATCACAACAGTACCAACACCACCACAGTACCTGCTTCACCACATTATTCCTGTACCATCACATCTGCGAAGTCATCTTCACACCTGCAATGTCTGGGCGACAATTACACCTGCACCACTACCACACCAGTACCACTACCACACCTGAACCACCACCACTACCACACCTGAACCACTACCACTACCACACCTGAACCACCACCACTACCACTGTCTTCACCTCCACATGTGCATCGTCACCACCAAACCCACACCAGCACCACCAAACGTTCTCCAGCACAACCAAACCCACTCCAGCACCACCAAACTCATTCCAGCCCCACCAAACCCACTCCAGCACCACCAAACCCACTCAAGCACCACCAAACCCACTCCAGCATCACCAGTTCCACTCCAGCACCACTAAACCCACTCCACCACACCTGCACTAACTCTTGCATATCCTAAAGCCCCCGAGGCTCGGCCCACGACCAGACCTCCCGGTGGATCAGGGCCTGATCAACCAGGCTGTTAATGCTGGCCGGACGTAGTCCAACATACGAACCACACCCCGGCTGATCCGGCACCGACTTTAAGTATCTGTCCAGCTCCATCTTGAAGGCTGCCAGGGGCTTATTTGTAATTCCCCTTATGCATGGTGGGAGGCTGTTGAACAGTCTTGGGCCCCGGACACTTATGGTGTTTTCTCTTAGTGTACCAATGGCTCCTCTACTTTTTATTAAGGGTATTTTGCACCGCCTGCCCAGTCTTTTACTTTCGTAGGGAGTGATGTCTGTGTACAGATTCGGGACCATTCCTTCTAGGATTTTCCAGGTGTAGATTATGATATATATCTCTCGCCTGCGTTCCAGTGAGTACAAGTCAAGTGCTTCCAGGCGTTCCCAGTAGTTGAGGTGTTTGAAAGAACTTATATGTGCAGTGAAGGTTATCTGTACACTCTAGATATGCAATTTCACCTGCTTTGAACGGAGATGCTAATGAACAGCAATATTCCAACCTAGAGAGAACAAGTCATTTGTAAAGGATCAGTATTGGCTTGGCATTTCTTGTTTTGAACGTTCTTATTATCCATCCTATCATATTCTTTGCAGTTGTGATCCATGAAAGTGAGATCCCCAGACATTACCACTCCCAGGTCCCTCACATTATTTTTCCGCTCTACTGTGTGATCAGAGTTTGTAGTATACTCAGTTCTAGTTATTATTTCCTCCAGTTTCCCATAACGAGTAGTTGGAACTTGTCTTCATTAAACATCATATTATTCTCTGTTGTCCATTGGAAAACTTGGTTTATATCTTCTTGGATATTTGCCGTGTCCTCAATAGATGACAGTCTCATTCAGATACTAGTATCGTCTGCAAAGGTGTCATCTCTGTCTATGTTTGATATGAGGATGAGGAACACTTGCACCACTACATCTGTACCACCTACACAACACCTGTACCACCACCACACAAGAACTACCATCACCACAACTGCAACATTATCAACAATACAGCACTTGCAGTACCGTAATTCAACATGCATTACTACCCTCATACCTGTCTTTCCCACTACCCTTGAACTATTACCACACCTGCTACGATAACACTTGCAACACCACCTCAATACTTCTCTACTATCACCACACCTGCAACACTACTAATTCCCAACACCACAATATCTACGCCCCCAAAAAACGACAGCCGCGCCACAATTACTGTATACTACACCATTTCTCCCACATATGCACCACTACCACACATGGATCACCACCACTACATGAACTTCAAACACCATTCTTGCACTTGCAACTCTACCACAACACTTGCATCTCTACCACAACACTTACACCTGCTCCTTCACAATTACACCCATATCTGCATTACCAGCTTGAAGGAGTACTACAGCACCTGCATCAACACCACAAGACTTGCGTCGTAAGCACCACACCTGCACTTCCACACCTGCACTTCCACACCTGCACTTCCACACCTGCACTTCCACACCTGCACTTCCACACCTGCACTTCCACACCTGCACTTCCACACCTGCACTTCCACACCTGCACTTCCACACCTGCACTTCCACACCTGCACTTCCACACCTGCACTTCCACACCTGCACTTCCACACCTGCACTTCCACACCTGCACTTCCACACCTGCACTTCCACACCTGCACTTCCACACCTGCACTTCCACACCTGCACTTCCACACCTGCACCAAATTACGCCACCATGCCAATGCTACACTCCCACAATTGTGACAA
Source organism: Cherax destructor (assembly GCA_009830355.1). Lineage (NCBI taxonomy): Eukaryota > Metazoa > Arthropoda > Malacostraca > Decapoda > Parastacidae > Cherax > Cherax destructor. The sequence continues at coordinate 4,112 of WNWK01049170.1, read as the reverse complement.
AGGAGAGGAAGATAGTTTCCAACGCCTCACGGCACCTCACTCACGACCGGAATGCTCTGAAATCTTGTGATATTCATGAAGCACATATAAGCTAGACCTGGATCAGTTGCCGTTCAGTGTAACCGCATCCCTAGAACATAACAATAATAATAATACTTTTCATTTCTACTAATGCATGTACAAGGTATACAGACCATAGCTGACATCAGTGACATACTACTATATAGAAAGTCGCTTGTTATGCAGAGCATTTTGGGCAAATTAGGTCAGTTTGGTTCTCAAGATGCTCTCAAATGCGTCCATGAATCTAAGGTTGACACTTTGTTAGTGATACTCTATCATCCATAAATTCTCTCAACTCCTTAAGCAAAAAATGTGGCATGGTTGTGTCAGAAGCCAGACACAGGTATGGTAGGAGTGTAGACAGTGGAGTAGAAGTACACATTCTGTGGATTCCATCTCATATTGGTCTTCTGAGGCGTTAGCAGTTTAAGAACAATAATACGAAAAGAACTTCAACTGCATGAACCATAGACATCTGGCTCCTCCTCATGCAGGAGGAGCCTGTCGTCTACGGTGCATCCAAATAAGCAGACTCTTGGATGTCACTACCGCCCGGCTCCGGCTGAGATATAAGTATCTTTGGGAGGTTAAATTACCACCACCAGATGTAGAGCCCGGTGCCCCGGTGGCCTGGTGGCTGAAGCTCTCACTTCACACACGGAGGGCCCGGGTTCGATTCCCGGCGGGTGGAAACATTTCGACGCGTTTCCTTACACCTGTTGTCCTGCTCACCTAGCAGCAAATAGGTACCTGGGTGTTAGTCGACTGGAGTGGGTCGCATCCTGGGGGACAAGATTGAGGACCCCAACGGAAATAAGACAGACAATCCTCGATGACGCACTGACTTTCTTGGGATATCCTGGGTGGCTAACCCTACGGGGTTAAAAATCCGAACGAAATCTTATCTTAACGATATGTAAACTTTGCATGATGGACTATTGTCACACCTTGCTTCACTATATGCTGGAATGCGATCAAATTAATGAATTCAGAGACAACTCAAAAATGTTTATGAAATGGTATTTTATTTATAGTGTATATTACAAACCATTCTGGAAAAATACCTTGACTTTGCTCCTTGTAAATAAAGTATTACCACTTTGTATGTGTGTGTTTGACCAAATTAATGTCTGCATGAATAACTCAGTACGATTGTGACCAGATATAAACAAAAATAGTTCATTATCATTATAACTTGTTCAGCTGTCAAAATTTTGGGGTCCAGTCCCTGGACCCATTATGTACCGCGGTCCAGTCCCTGGACCCATTATGTACCGCGGTCCAGTCCCTGGACCCATTATGTACCGCGGTCCAGTCCCTGGACCCATTATGTATCTCTCCAGTCTTTTTACTACCGCCCACAGGATGGGTAGGTATGGGGTGCATCATTAAGATGTTAAACTAACCCAGGATGCGACCCGCACCAGTTGACTAACACCCAGGGACACGTCCTAATGTTTCCACCCGTACAGGGGATCGCACCCCGGACCTCAATGTGTGAACTGAATGCGCTACCAACCGAGCTACGGTTGGCTGTTGCCTAGGTGCAACATGATCAGTAACGACTTGTACCAGCTCTGGTGCAGGTGGAGATGGAGCAGCGTCCTGTGAACACTAAACTCTGCTACGATCGCGTAGGCCTATAAGGCCTATAAGGTGTTGAACGTATCTTGACGTACATGAATAGTATACAGTACTAGCAAAATAAAGAATTAGACACATGTGCTACATCAGGGTATCTTGATGTGTAGTGGCTTTATCGTTACAATACAAGGACATGATGTAAACAATGTAGATTTATATACAAAGATGATGTAATGAATCCCTCAGCCTTGGAGTTGAAGACCACCGTTGTCTTGAAGACTCTAGAGCACACGTAGAGTTACACACAAGAGACTACGGTGCTCTTCACCAACTCCAAGACTGAGAGACTCATTACCTCATCTTTGTATATAATTGTATATTCTTTACATTATCTTCTTGTATTGATAAAGCCACTGGAGGGCGAAACGTCCACAATAAAGATACCCAGATGTTGTACATGTGTTTAATTCTGCATCTCGATGCGTTATTACTGAGTACCAAGAATCCAATACTTGAAGCTAGGATAATACCGCCTTGGTTAGCCACTTGGTATTCATAGGGCTCTGATAAAATGTTTTCCTCATTCGCTGAGCACAATGGATACACGCAGTTTTACCTCCCTTGCCATTTTTTAACACTAAATTTTTGGGATAATGTCTTAGAAATTCTGTGATTTATCTTCCTGGAAATATTCACCAGCTTCCACCTTAAAAATTCTCACGATTTATCATTTATTTTTATTAAGCTCAATGAAAAGTGTTGTGATTTATCTTACAGGAATTTTTCACGAGCCTCGGTTTTAAAAATCCTTGCAATATTTTTTTATCAAGCCCAATAAAAAAATCGGTCTCAGCCCCTTCTACGGAAGCGACAGATCACGTTGAAATGAAGAAGTAGGGTAGTCATGTTTTTGTCGAAAATTTCCACTTTACATCAAGACCTCAAGCAAGTAGGGATTTTCATCTCACGTAGGTAAAACCAGGTACTGTGACCTACGTCACTGTAGCTTTGCACGGGAAACACTGAAACGCAACGAAGAGCAATTTCACCGTTCCATGGGTTCATGATGTGGTATAAGAAACAGATATAACCAGAATTTCTAAAAGGAGGACTGGTAATCCAGTGGAAGGCCTCGGTTAGATGACCAAACACTCCAGCTGCTGGCATCATATAACTAAGACCCGCGCCAGGAAACATTTGGTTTTTTCGACGAACTTACCTGTCTCCGATGAGACAGCGACTGCAGACGGATTGAAAATGAACTTAATATAATAGTTAACTCAGTTGATGATGTGGGGTCTTTTTGGGATGATAAGACAATCACGATAAAAAAAATGGAAAAAAATGTACATATTAAGACTTACAAATTTTATGCTAAAACTGTAAATAACGTTGTGCAAGTAAATATAGGTTATACAAACTGCTTTTCATGACTTAGTTAAAAAATTTAAATGAATGATAATCCTCGATCCATACTCAATACTTGACACATTTTCAGTAAAACCCAAATTTATTAAACAATAAATTAAAAAAACAAAAATGAGAATATACAGGCAATAAACTGGCAAATGTAAATGTATTGGGGTGATTTTTTTTAGGTCAACTAGAAAAATAAGAATTTCATCAAATAAAGCTCACTGAGAAGATACAGGGTTCGGAATCCCAAATTTACGCCCAAAACTACAGATTAGAGATCAAAAAGGCCCAAAATGTACTGAGACTGGAACACTACACAAATAACCAGTCCAATAGTATCAAAACGTCGTTGTAAGCTCTTCTTCTCCTATGTGATTCTTAATTAATTACAAGATACTAGCTGTGTGAAGAGGCTAATTAAGATCTAATAATAGAAAAAATAACATTTTTTTACAAGTAGTGAAAATTCACTGCTGCTAAAATATTTGGTCTCACCTGGCATTCACTCAATCGGATTAATAAAGTTTTATTAAGCTGCAACAAGATAATGTAAACACTGCAGATATTACGTATTGAGAACTAAATCAGATTAAAACTCAAGGCATAAAAAAATCACCTTTTCGAAAAAATTTAAAAAAAAATTAAGTTAATAATTTAACAAAGTTACAGCTAAAATATGCATTTGATTTTTTTTAATAACAGTCCGTTTTTCCATGTTAAACAATTTGTAAAACAAAAAAAGTTGTACGGATGAGATGACTCTTAGGCATCTTTCCATGCTGTCGGCTAGGAGGTTGATCCTTCTAAATACCAGAGGGGAAGAAGAAAAAGTTTTAAGGAGAAAGCAGGTGATTGGTTCCATCAGGGAAAAATAATGGTTAGAGAACCGATAAGTTGATATATTAGACACATATTATTTGGGTATCTTTTTGAGAAACGTCTCCCCAAGGACTTCATCAGTCCCAAAACAAAAAGAATAATAAACCCCTCTTCATTCTTCTTTGAAAAACGATGAAGCCCTGGGTGGAAAGTTTCTCAATAAAGATAAC
>WNWK01049169.1:0-13298 GCA_009830355.1 Cherax destructor | reverse complement strand
GACACGACACATCTCAGGGGGAAGAAGATGCAGGGGTACACTGACACATCTCAGGGTGGAAGAAGATGCAGGAGGTACACTGACACATCTCAGGGGAAGAAGAGCAGGAGGTACACGACACATCTCAGGGGGAAGAAGAGGCAGGAGGTACACCGACACATCTCAGGGAGGAAGATGATGCAGGGGTACACGACACATCTCAGGGTGGAAGAAGATGCAGGAGGTACACCTGACACATCTCAGGGTGGAAGAAGATGCAGGAGGTACACCGACACATCTCAGGGGGAAGAAGAGGCAGGAGGTACACGACACATCTCAGGGGGAAGAAGAGGCAGGAGGTACACCGACACATCTCAGGGAGGAAGAAGATGCAGGGGTACACCGACACATCTCAGGGGGAAGAAGAGACAGGAGGTACACCGACACATCTCAGGGTGGAAGAAGATGCAGGAGGTACACCGACACATCTCAGGGTGGAAGAAGATGCAGGAGGTACACCGCACATCTCAGGGTGGAAGAAGATGCAGGAGGTACACCGACACATCTCAGGGGGAAGAAGATGCAGGAGGTACACTGACACATCTCAGGGTGAAGAAGATGCAGGAGGTACACCTGACACATCTCAGGGTGAAGAAATGGGGGGTACACTGACATCTCAGGGGTGGAAGAAGATGCAGGAGGTACACGAAAATCTCAGGGAGGAAGAAGATGCAGGGGTACACCGACACATCTCAGGGTGGAAGAAGATGCAGGAGGTACACCGACACATCTCAGGGGGAAGAAGATGCAGGAGGTACCCCTGACACATCTCAGGTGGAAGAAGATGCAGGAGGTACACCGACACATCTCAGGGGGGGAAGAAGATGCAGGGGGTACACGACACATCTCAGGGGGAAGAAGATGCAGGGGTACACTGACACATCTCAGGGGGAAGAAGATGCAGGAGGTACACTGACACATCTCAGGGAGGAAGAAGATGCAGGGGTACACCGACACATCTCAGGGGGAAGAAGATGCAGGAGGTACACCGACACATCTCAGGGTGGAAGAAAAATGCAGGAGGTACACTGACACATCTCAGGGTGGAAGAAGATGCAGGAGGTACACCGACACATCTCAGGGGGAAGAAGATGCAGGAGGTACACCGACACATCTCAGGGTGGAAGAAGATGGCAGGAGGACACCGACACATCTCAGGGGGAAGAAGATGCAGGGGTACACCGACACATCTCAGGGGGAAGAAGATGCGGAGGTACACGACACATCTCAGGGGAAGAAGATGCAGGGGTACACCGACACATCTCAGGGGGGAAGAAGATGCAGGAGGTACACCGACACATCTCAGGGGGGAAGAAGATGCAGGAGGTACACCGACACATCTCAGGGGGAAGAAGATGCAGGAGGTACACGACACATCTCAGGGGAAGAAGATGCAGGGGTACACTGACACATCTCAGGGGGAAGAAGATGCAGGAGGTACACTGACACATCTCAGGGGGAAGAAGATGCAGGAGGTACACGACACATCTCAGGGTGGAAGAAGATGCAGGAGGTACACCGACACATCTCAGGGGGAAGAAGATGCAGGGGTACACCGACACATCTCAGGGGGAAGAAGATGCAGGAGGACACCGACACATCTCAGGGGGAAGAAGATGCAGGAGGTACACCGACACATCTCAGGGGGAAGAAGATGCAGGAGGTACACCGACACATCTCAGGGTGGAAGAAGATGCAGGAGGTACACCGACACATCTCAGGGGGGAAGAAGAGGCAGGAGGTACACCGACACATCTCAGGGGGAAGAAGATGCAGGGGTACACCGACACATCTCAGGGGGAAGAAGATGCAGGAGGTACACCGACACATCTCAGGGGGAAGAAGATGCAGGGGTACACCGACACATCTCAGGGGGAAGAAGATGCAGGGGTACACCGACACATCTCAGGGGAAGAAGAGCAGGAGGTACACGACATCTCAGGGGAAGAAGATGCAGGAGGTACACGACACATCTCAGGGGGAAGAAGATGCAGGAGGTACACGACACATCTCAGGGGAAGAAGATGCAGGAGGTACACCGACACATCTCAGGGGAAGAAGATGCAGGAGGTACACGACACATCTCAGGGGGAAGAAGAGCAGGGGTACACCGACACATCTCAGGGGGAAGAATGCAGGAGGTACACGACACATCTCAGGGGGAAGAAGATGCAGGAGTACACTGACACTCTCAGGGAAGAAGATGCAGGGGTACACCGACACATCTCAGGGGGAAGAAGATGCAGGAGGTACACGACACATCTCAGGGGGAAGAAGATGAGGAGGTACACGACACATCTCAGGGGAAGAAGATGCAGGAGGTACACCGACACATCTCAGGGGAAGAAGATGCAGGAGGTACACCGACACATCTCAGGGGAAGAAGATGCAGGGTACACGACAATCTCAGGGAAGAAGATGCGGGGTACACGACACATCTCAGGGGGAAGAAGATGCAGAGGTACACCGACACATCTCAGGGGAAGAAGATGCAGGAGGTACACCGACACATCTCAGGGTGGAAGAAGATGCAGGAGTACACCGACACATCTCAGGGGGAAGAAGATGCAGGGGTACACCGACACATCTCAGGGTGGAGAAGATGCAGAGGTACACCGACACATCTCAGGGTGGAAGAAGATGCAGGAGGTACACCGACACATCTCAGGGTGGAAGAAGATGCAGGAGGTACACCGACACATCTCAGGGTGGAAGAAGATGCAGGAGGTACACCGACACATCTCAGGGTGGAAGAAGATGCAGGAGGTACACCGACACATCTCAGGGTGGAAGAAGATGCAGGGGGTACACCGACACATCTCAGGGTGGAAGAAGATGCAGGGGGTACACCGACACATCTCAGGGTGGAAGAAGATGCAGGGGGTACACCGACACATTCCTCTAAACAGGAGGTTGCATGTCCCATTTGTTTTTCCCGATATACCAAGCTTACAGATGCCCCAAGTTTTGTATTCTACAGTGCTACTGTAGTTTTATATTCTCCTGTGTTATTGTAGTTTTGTATTCCACAGTGTTACAGTAGTTTTGATTCTGCAGTGTTACTGTAGTTTTGTATTCTACAGTGTTACTGTAGTTTTGTATTCTACAGTGTTACAGTAGTTTTGTATTCTACAGTGTTACTTTAGTTTTGTATTCTACAGTGTTACTTTAGTTTTGTATTCTGCAGTGTTACTGTAGTTTTGTATTCTACAGTGTTACTGTATTTTTGTATTCTAGTGTTACAGTAGTTTTGTATTCTACAGTGTTACTTTAGTTTTGTATTCTACAGTGTTACTTTAGTTTTGTATTCTTCAGTGTTACAGTAGTTTTGTATTCTACAGTGTTACTTTAGTTTTGTATTCTACAGTGTTACAGTAGTTTTGTATTCTACAGTGTTACAGTAGTTTTGTATTCTACAGTGTTACTGTAGTTTTGTATTCTACAGTGTAACTGTAGTTTTGTATTCTACAGTGTTACTTTAGTTTTGTATTCTCACAGTGTTTCATTAGCTTTTTATTCTCAGACTTTACAGTGTTACTGTAGTTTTGGTATTCTACAGTGTTACTAGTGTTTTGTATCTACATGATTACACTGTGTGATGGTGTTTCACAGTGTAGAGCATTTTTGATTCTAACGCTGTGTGAGGCCGGTTTGCTTTATTATGCTAGCACTGTGTAGTGTACACAGGTTAACTTTGTTTTGGTAGTCACATGAATTAAAGACGTGTGAGTGGTGTTCCAGGACAACTAACATTGGTTATCACCATGGTTTACTGGTTCAGGGCACCTGGTTTTTTTAAGCAGCCTGGTTAACGAAAAGTGACATTCAGTGGTATGACATGGTTAAGGAGCTACAGTGGTAGGCACCTGGTGGTGAGCACTGGTGGTGAGCACCCTGGTGGTGAGGCACCTTGGTGGCGAGGCACCCTGGTGGTGAGGCACCTGGTGGTGAAGCACCTGGTGGTGAAGGCACCCTGTTAGCACTGGTTGAGGCACCTGGTGGTAGGCACCCTGGTGTGGCACTGAGTGGCACCCTGGTGGTGAGGCACCTGGTGGTGAGCACCTGGTGGTACGAGGCACCCTGGTGTGAGGCACCTGGTGTGGGCACCTGGTGGTAGAGCACCGTGGTACATGGTGGTGAGGCCCTGGTGGTAAGGCACCTGGTAGTGCAGCACCCTGTGTGGTTACAGTGGTACTGGTGGCTACATGGTACAGTGCTACCTGGTGTAGGCACTTGGTTCAGTGAGCTACCAGTGGTTACAGGGACCTGGCTAGTGGCTACATGGCTACGTTTTACAGTGGCTAGTGGTTACACTGCTACAGTGGTTAAGTTGTACAGTGGCAGTACAGTGGTTACAGTGGCTACAGTGTTACATTGGTCTACAGTGGTTACTGACAGTGGCTACAGTGGTTACAGTGGCTACAGTGGTTACAGTGGTACAGTGGTTACAGTGGTCGGCTACAGTGGTTACAGTGGCTACAGTGGTCATGGCTCAGTTCAGTTCACAGGTGGTCTACAGTGGTTACAGTGGCTACAGTGGTTACAGTGGCTACAGTGGTTACAGTGGCTACAGTGGTTACAGTGGCTACAGTGGTTACAGTTTACAGTGGCTACAGTGGTTCATGCAGTGGTTACAGTTGGTTACAGTGGCTACAGTGGCTAGTACAGTGGCTACATTGGTTACAGCTCGTTAAGTGGCTACATGGGTTACAGTGGCTACAGTGGTTACAAGTGTTACGTGTACAGTGGTTACAGTGATTACAGTGGTTATAGTGGCTACAGTGGTATGTCAGTGGTTACAGTGGTTACAGTGGTTACAGTGGCTACAGTTGGTTACAGATGGTTACAGTGGCTACAGTGGTTACAGTGGCTACAGTGGTTACAGTGGCTACAGTGGTTACAGTGGCTACAGTGGCTACAGTGGCTCCATTGGTTACAGAGGTTACAGTGCCTACAGTGGTTACAGTGGCTACAGTGGCTACAGTGGTTACAGTGCTACAGTGGTTACAGTGCCTACAGTGGTTACAGTTGTTACAGTGGTTACAGTGGCTACAGTGGCTCATGTCATGGTTACAGGGTTACAGTGGCTACAGTGATTACAGTGGTACAGTGGTTACAGTGGTACAGTGTTACAATGGTTACAAGGGTGGCTACAGTGGTTCAGTGGTTACAGTGGTACAGTGGTTACAGTGGCTACAAGTGGTTACAGTGGTTACAGTGGTTACAGTTTTACAGTTGTTACAGTGGTTACAGTGGCTACAGTGGTTACAGTTGTTACAGTGATTACAGCGGCTACAGTGGTTTCAATGGTTACAGTGGCTACAGTGGTTACAGCGGTTACAGTGGTTACAGTTGTTACAGTTGTTACAGTTGTTACAGTGGCTACAGTGGTTACAGTGATTACAGTGGCTACAGTGGCTACAGTGGTTACAGTGGATACAGTTGTTACAGTTGCTACAGTGGCTACAGTGGTTACAGTGGTTACAGTGGCTACAGTGGTTACAGTGGCTACAGTGGTTACAGTGATTACAGCGGCTACAGTGGCTTCAGTGGTTACAGTGGCTACAGTGATTACAGCGGCTACAGTGGTTACAGCGGCTACAGTGGCTTCAGTGGTTACAGTGGCTACAGTGTTACAGCGGCTACAGTAGTTACAGCGGTTACAGTGGCTATAGTGGTTACAGTAGCTACAGTTGTTACAGTGGTTACAGTGGCTACAGTTGTTACAGTGGCTACAGTGGTTAAGCGGTTACAGTGGCTTCAGTGGTTACAGTGGCTACAGTTGTTACAGTGGCTACAGTTGTTACAGTGGCTACAGTGGTTACAGTGGCTACAGTGGTTACAGTGGCTACAGTGGTTAAGTGGTTACAGTGCTACAGTTGTACAGTGCTACAGTAGTTACAGCGGTTACAGTGGCTATAGTGGTTACAGTAGCTACAGTTGTTACAGTGGCTACAGTGGTTACAGTTGTTACAATGGCTACAGTGGTTACAGTGCTGGAAGAGAAGAAGGCGAGAGTAAGAGGAACATAGAGAGGTGGTTAGTTATCACTTGATACAGGTGTTGTATGGACGACCATGGTGACGTACAGGTGTTGTATGGACGACCATGGTGACGTACAGGTGTTGTATGGACGACCATGGTGACGTACAGGTGTTGTATGGACGACCATGGTGACGTACAGGTTTTGTATGGACGACCATGGTGACGTACAGGTGTTGTATGGACGACCATGGTGACGTACAGGTGTTGTATGGACGACCATGGTGACGTACAGGTGTTGTATGGACGACCATGGTGACGTACAGGTGTTGTATGGACGACCATGGTGACGTACAGGTGTTGTATGGACGACCATGGTGACGTACAGGTCGTGTCCCACAAGAACCTGTCACTCGAACATCAGTCCCCCCTCCTCATCTTCCATCAGTCCCCCCCCCTCCCCATCATACACCAGTCTTCTCTTTAGTGGACTGAGGAAGTCACTAGCTGGCGAAATGTGTCCACAGCGAACATACCCGTATGTTCCACATGAGTCTCATTCTTCGCTTTGTCGGTTTTCTGAGTGATTTACATCATCTTAGGTAAGTGGTTCAGAGAACAGAGAAGAATGGTTGATAATAAGATGTCTAAGGTAATCAGTCCCTCAGTCTGAAGTTAATGTGATCAATCCATGAGTCTTGATGGACTGAACTCATCAAATCCAGGCTGAGGGACTGATCACCTTACATTTCTCTTGTTCTTGAACTCTTCTTTGTGTGGAACTGAGGAAGCTACTAGATGACGAAACCTCTCCAGGGTAGATACACAAGTGTTACACAATATACCTAGTTGGACGAATCTTGTAGCCAGCTGGCCCAGTGGCTAGAGCGTCGGTCTGGAGTTTAACGACTCTCTGATCCCGGGTTCTAACCCCACCCGTGGTATGGTTTGTTACACAAGTATCTCATTCATCATTTACATCATAATTTCCCTCTGTGTAGAGTTTCATCGAGTTATAATGCAATATCTTGTGACTGGAACCGCCACTTCGTGTTTGTGAAGCTGGTATGAGAAGTGTTAGTCTCCGTGGTAGTCTGACGTGGTCTGGAAGTCCCAGCTCCATGAGCCAGCACCTGGTACTTCTCATCAGAGATGATCTCTCTAGCCAGAAATTACGTCGAGTCAGAAACGTCGTCGAAACATCCCCTCTCCTATGTACGGGTTATTTGTGTATTGTTACGATGAGTCGTTATAAAGTCTTGGGACAGTAGGGGTCTGTGTCCGGGGTCAGCTGGGGGTCTGTGTCCGGAGTCAGCTGGGGTCAGGAGTCTCGGGTCCAGAGTGGAACTCTCCTGTGGGAGCTGACTCTGTGGAAGGTAGACTTTGGTATAGTTACTCTTAAGTGGATATAACATTCTTCACTCCCAGGTATCTCACTTTGTTATTGATTTCTAGATGGTTTAATATCAGATCCCTTCCCCATCAACAAAGTTCACTATTGTAAAAGTGATTAAGTACTATTACTAAATAGTAACAGTCTGAAAAACAATTTATTTTCCACATCAACTTGTCATTCTATTTAATAATAATAATAATAATAATAATAATAATAATAATAATAATAATAATAATAATAATAATAATAATAATAATAATATCTTCATTTACTACCAGTACATGTACAAGGTATACAGACCATAGCTGACATCAATGACATACTACTATATAGAAAGCCGCTTGTTATGCTAAGCATTTCCTGTAAATTAGGTCAGTTTTGTCCAGGATGCGACCCACACCAGTCCACTAACACCCAGGTACCCATTTTACTGATGGGTGAACATAGACAACAGGTGTAAGGAAACACGTCCAATGTTTCTACTCTCGCTGGGAATCGAACCCGGACCCTCACCGTGTGAAGCGAGAATTTTAGGGACAAGGCCACGGGCCACTGTGGTTTAGCGTCAAGTTAATTCACCTCACTCTGAAAGTTGAGAGGCTGGCCCAGGAGCTAGAGTTCATCTCCAGTATACTTAAATTACTAGTAATATAAGTTTGTTGGCAAACTCTCTCTCTTTCTCTCTCTCTCTCTCTCTCTCTCTCTCTCTCTCTCTCTCTCTCTCTACATACAGTGTGTACACACAATAACACTACATACACAGTGTGTACACACAATAACACTACATACACAGTGTGTACACACAATAACACTACGCACACAGTGTGTACACACAATAACACTACACAGTGTGTACACACAATAACATTACATACACAGTGTGTACACACAATAACACTACATACACAGTGTGTACATACAATAACACTACATACACAGTGTGTACACACAATAACACTACATACACAGTGTGTACACACAATAACACTACATACACAGTGTGTACACACAATAACACTACACAGTGTGTACACACAATAACACTACATACACAGTGTGTACACACAATAACACTACATACACAGTGTGTACACACAATAACACTACATACACAGTGTGTACACACAATAACATTACATACACAGTGTACACACAATAACACTACATACACAGTGTGTACACACAATAACACTACATACACAGTGTGTACACACAATAACACTACATACACAGTGTGTACACACAATAACACTACATACACTGTGTGTACAAACAATAACACTACATACACAGTGTGTACACACAATAACACTACATACACAGTGTGTACACACAATAACACTACATACACAGTGTGTACACACAATAACACTACATACACAGTGTGTACACACAATAACACTACATACACAGTGTGTACACACAATAACACTACATACACACTTTGTACACACAATAACACTACACAGTGTGTACACACAATAACACTACATACACAGTGTGTACACACAATAACACTACATACACAGTGTGTACACACAATAACACTACATACACAGTGTGTACAATCAATAACACTACGCACACTGTGTACACACAATAACACTACACAGTGTGTACACACAATAACACTACATACACAGTGTGTACAAACAATAACACTACGCACACTGTGTACACACAATAACACTACATACACACTTTATACACACAATACTACATACACAGTGTGTACACACAATAACACTACACACACAGTGTGTACACACAATAACACTACATACACAGTGTGTACACACAATAACACTACGCACACTGTGTACACACAATAACACTACATACACAGTGTGTACACACAATAACACTACATACACAGTGTGTACACACAATAACACTACATACACAGTGTGTACAAACAATAACACTACATACACAGTGTGTACAAACAATAACACTACACACACTGTGTACACACAATAACACTACATACACAGTGTGTACAAACAATAACACTACACACACTGTGTACACACAATAACACTACATACACAGTGTGTACACACAATAACATTACATACACAGTGTGTACACACAATAACACTACACACACTGAGTACACACAATAACACTACATACACAGTGTGTACACACAATAACATTACATACACAGTGTGTACACACAATAACACTACATACACAGTGTGTACACACAATAACACTACATACACACTTTGTACACACAATAACACTACACAGTGTGTACACACAATAACATTACATACACAGTGTGTAAACACAATAACACTACATACACAGTGTGTAGTGTTATTGTGTGTACACAGTGTGTGTAGTATTATTGTGTGTACACAGTGTGTGTAGTGTTATTGTGTGTACACACTGTGTAGTGTTATTGTGTGTACACACTGTTTTATGTAGTGTTATTGTGTGTACACACTGTGTATGTAGTGTTATTGTGTGTACACAGTGTGTACTGTTATGTGTGTACACACTGTGTGGATGTAGTGTTGATTGTGTGTACACACTGTGTAGTGTTATTGTGTGTACACAGTGTGTGTAGTTATTGTGTGTACACACTGTGTAGTGTTATTGTGTGTACACAGTGTGTGTAGTGTTATTGTGTGTACACAGTGTGTATAGTATTATTGTGTGTACACACTGTGTAGTGTTATTGTGTGTACACATTGTGTAGTGTTATTGTGTGTACACAGTGTGTATGTAGTGTTATTGTGTGTACACACTGTGTATGTAGTGTTATTGTGTGTACACACTGTGTATGTAGTGTTATTGTGTGTACACAGTGTGTGTAGTGTTATTGTGTGTACACACTGTGTATGTAGTGTTATTGTGTGTACACACTGTGTATGTAGTGTTATTGTGTGTACACAGTGTGTGTACTGTTATTGTGTGTACACACTGTGTATGTAGTGTTATTGTGTGTACACAGTGTGTGTAGTGTTATTGTGTGTACACACTGTGTATGTAGTGTTATTGTGTGTACACAGTGTGTGTACTGTTATTGTGTGTACACACTGTGTATGTAGTGTTATTGTGTGTACACAGTGGGTGTAGTGTTATTGTGTGTACACACTGTGTATGTAGTGTTATTGTGTGTACACACTGTGTATGTAGTGTTATTGTGTGTACACACTGTGTATGTAGTGTTATTGTGTGTACACACTGTGTATGTAGTGTTATTGTGTGTACACACTGTGTATGTAGTGTTATTGTGTGTACACACTGTGTATGTAGTGTTATTGTGTGTACACACTGTGTATGTAGTGTTATTGTGTGTACACACTGTGTATGTAGTGTTATTGTGTGTACACACTGTGTATGTAGTGTTATTGTGTGTACACAGTGTGTGTACTGTTATTGTGTGTACACACTGTGTATGTAGTGTTATTGTGTGTACACAGTGTGTGTAGTGTTATTGTGTGTACACACTGTGTATGTAGTGTTACTGTGTGTACACAGTGTGTGTACTGTTATTGTGTGTACACACTGTGTATGTAGTGTTATTGTGTGTACACAGTGGGTGTAGTGTTATTGTGTGTACACACTGTGTATGTAGTGTTATTGTGTGTACACAGTGTGTGTACTGTTATTGTGTGTACACAGTGTGTGTAGTGTTGTGTGTACACATGTGTAGTGTTATTGTGTGTAAACAGTGAGTGTAGTGTTATTGTGTGTACACTGTGTATGTAGTGTTATTGTCTGTACACACTGTGTATATAGTGCTATTATGTGTACACAGTGGGTACAAATAATAACACTACATACACAGTGTGTACACACAGTAACACTACATACACAGTGTGTACAAACAATAACACTACATACACAGTGTGTACAAACAATAACACTACATACACAGTGTGTACAAACAATAACACTACACACAATAACACTACACACACTGTGTACACACAATAACACTACACACACTGTGTACACACAATGACACTACACTCACTGTGTACACACAATACTACACACACTGTGTACACACAATAACACTACACACACTGTGTACACACAATAACACTACACAGTGTGTACACACAATAACACTACACACACTGTGTACACACAATAACACTACACAGTGTGTACACACAATAACACTACACAGTGTGTACACACAATAACACTACACACACACAGTGTACACACAGCAGAGTTGTTACATCAGTACCAATATATTTTCCGCTTTATTAAACCCGTATGTTAATTTATTGTAGAAAATATTCCTTCCATAAAATTCTGATAATAAATGTGGTTGTTGTGGCAGATGTTAAAACCACTGAATTTTGTTAGTTTAATAAATCTCGCATTGTAGGCGCAGAATTGTGTTCAAAAATTTGTTTCTAATTTATTTATTTACAGAGGAAGGGAGATGGTGATTGATAAGTAGCTAGACTGTTGGGTTTAATCCTGACTCTTTCTCTTCTACTTCAGCTCTTCCTCTCACCGGCTATTCTTCTTCTGTCCCCACTTTCCCCTCGCCCCTAGTGGGTCCTTACCTGAGAGTCTGAGTCTGATGGTGATTGTTATCCTTAAGTTATAAGTAGTTAGACTGTTGGGTTTAGTCCTGACTCTTTCTCTTCTCCTTCAGCTCTTCCTCTCACCGGCTATTCTTCGTCTGTCCCCACTTCCCCCTCGCCCCTAGTGGGTCCTTACCTGAGAGTCTGAACTGAATGGTGTTGAGGGAGCTTAACTTACCATTTTATGTGGTGTTGAGGGAGCTTAACTTACCATTGTATGTGGTGTTGAGGGAGCTTAACTTACCATTGTATGTGGTGTTGAGGGAGCTTAACTTACCATTGTATGTGGTGTTGAGGAAGCTTAACTTACCATTGTATGTGGTGTTGAGAGAGCTTAACTTACCATTGTATGTGGTGTTGAGGGAGCTTAACTTACCATTGTATGTGGTGTTGAGGGAGCTTAACTTACCATTGTATGTATTGTTGAGGGAGCTTAACTTACCACTGTATGTCAGCTTGTGTGGTGTTGAGGGAGCTTAACTTAAGAACATAAGAAAGAAGGAACACTGCAGCAGGCCTACTGGCCCATGCGAGGGGGTCCAAGTCTCCCACCGGCTCAAGACAATGCCCCGACACAGCCAGGTCAGGTTACATTCACTTAAGGAAGGAGCACGGCATCTGACCTAGTAGCACAAGCTAGTCAAGACCAACTCACACCCACCCGCACCCACTCATATATTTATCTAGCCTATTTTTAAAACTACACAACGTTTTAGCCTCTATAACTGTAATCGGGAGTTTGTTCCACTCATCGACAACTCTATTACCAAACCAATGCTTTCCTATATCCTTCCTGAATCTGAATTTATCCAACTTAAAGCCATTGCTGCGTGTCCTGTCAATACTAGATATTTTTAGCACGCTATTTACATCCCCTTTATTTATTCCTGTTTTCCATTTATACACCTCAATCATATCCCCCCTAATTCTACGCCTTTCTAGAGAGTGCAGATTCAGGGCCCTCAGTCTATCCTCATAGGCAAGATTTCTGATACATGGGATCAACTTAGTCATCCTCCTTTGTACGTTTTCCAGAGCATTTATATCCATTCTCTAATACGGTGACCAAAACTGTGCAGCATAATCTAGATGAGGCCTAACAAAGGATATATAAAGTTGAAGAACAACCTGAGGACTCCTATTATTTATGCTTCTTGATATGAAGCCAAGGATTCTGTTCGCTTTATTGCGAACACTTATGCACTGCTAACCAGAACTCCTAAATCCTTTTCGCAATCAGTAGTATTAAGATCTACATTATTTAGTTTATATGTGGCATGGTTTATTGTCCTGTCCAATATTTAGAACTTTGCATT
>WNWK01049168.1:0-13298 GCA_009830355.1 Cherax destructor | reverse complement strand
TTTTAGAAACTTTTAAATGTCGATGGAAAAGGGAGGCGGTAATTTCATGCACTGGCCAGGGAGGTATAACATCGTTTGAGTGAAGAAGAGCAGGATGTGAGTGTGGGGAGGTGCATGAGGCATTACGTAGAATGAAAGGGGGAAAAGCAGCAGGGAACTGATGGGATCATGACAAAAATGTTAAAAGCTGGGGAAATATAGTGTTGGAGTGGTTGGTATTTTTGTTTAATAAATGTTTAAAAAGAAGAGAAGGTACCTGGGGATTGGCAGAGAGCATGTATGGTTCCTTTATATAAAGGGAAGGGGATAATAGAGATTGTAAGAATTATGGGGAATAAGTTTACTGAGTATACCAGGAAAGTGTACGGTAGGGTTATTATTGAAAGAATTAGAGGTAAGACAGAGAGTAGGATTGCAGATGAGTAAGGAGGCTTTAGAGTGGGTAGGGATGTGTAGATCAAGTGTTTACATTGAAGCATATATGTGAACAGTATTTAGATAAAGGTAGGGAAGTTTTCATTGCATTTATGGATTTAGAAAAGGCATATGATAGAGTGGATAGGAAGCAATGTGGCAAATGTTGTAAGTGTATGGAATAGGTAGTAAGTTACTGAATGCTGTAAAGAGATTTTATGAGGATAGTGAGGCTCAGGTTAGGTGTGTATGAGAGAGGGGAGATTATTTCCCCGGAAATAGTAGGTCTTAGACAAGGATGTGTAAGGTCACCATAATGTCAACATAATTTGATTAATGATACTCAGCATGGATTCACGAGGGGCCGTTCCTGTCTAACTAATTTATTAACCTTTTCAGTAAAGCTTTGAGGCTGTTGATCATGATATAGAATTTGATATTGTTTATTTAGATTTTAGTAAGGTTTTTGATAGAGTACCACATCAGAGACTGTTAAAGAAGTGGCAGCTCATGGCATTGGGGGAAAAGTGTTGTCATGGATCGAGTCATGCTCACGAGCAGGAAGCAGAGAGTGTCATAAATGGGGTTAAACCGAATGGGGATCTGTAACAAGTGGCGTTCCACAGGAATCTATCTTAGGCCCGTTGTTGTTTATAATATAAAAGTGGTCCCTCGGTTTCGCCGAAATCGTTCCAGAATGCTGCTCAAGTGCCATTACCGAACGAATTTACTTCCTTAAGAAATAATGTCATGTAGGTTAGTCTATTTCAGACCCCCAAAAATACACTTGCAAAAGCACTTACGAAAATACACTTACATAAATGTTCGAGTTTGGAGATGACCGAAAACTGAGGGACCACTGTATATCAATGACTTTGACGAGGAATTACTAGTGATAGAGCAATTACCGGACAAAAAAGATAGGTAGAATAATTGATTCAAACGTAGATGTCATGGAACTTCAGGAGGATTTAGACAAACTTAATTGTGGTCAGAAAAGAGAGAAAATGCATAAGCGTACGAAAAAAGGGGGCAAATAGATTACGGGGATTTATATCAAGAAGTGTAAGCAACAGAAGCCCAAAGGGTTAAATTTCAGCTTTATACATCATTAAAAAGGCCTCACCTAGATTATGCGGCTCAGTTCTGGTCCCCATTTTAAAAAAATGGATATAAATTTGTTAGAAAACTTTTAGCAAAGAATGAAAAAGTTAATTCATAGCATTAGAAATTTTCCCCTATGAAGAAAGATTGGAAAGAATTGAAGGGGGGGAGACATGATCGAAGTGTTTTAAGTGGAAGATGGGTTAAAAAAGGGGGATATAAAAAGTTTTAGGATATCTCCCCAAAGAGAAACCCGCAGTAATGGATTCAAATTAAAAGAAGCATAATTTCGTCAATTTTCCTTTTGTATTATTACCTTCAGAAAAGATTCTCTACCATTTCATAAGTAAAAATAAGTTTTTTTTTTTTTTTTTTTTTTTTTTTTTTTTTTTTTTTAATTTTGGGACACTGGTGCACCCTCTAAAATTTGGCCTCTGGACCCTGAAAGGGTTAACGATTAACTATATTTTTACATACACAAACAACACTAATAACAAAATATAATAAATAAATATTTAAAATAACTTTTCCCTTTATTAAGGCCCTTGCTGGCTTGGAAGATGGGAGGGGGAAATGTGGGGTGCCTCATTCGGAGGTCCCCCAAAACCGGTAAAAAGCCCCTCTCTGGGGACCCCTTCTTTGTTTTTTAATGCCCTAGGAACGACAGTCACTGATCCCTGTTGCACAAAATAACTGTCAAGAGTGCTCTGTTTCTGCCCCTCTTTTAAATTTTCCCTGAAGTAATATGGTTTCCTGAACTTTTAAAATTGGTTTTTTAAAACCCAGGGTGAAAGTTCAAAAATTTTGCACCTCATTCCACATTGAAAAAATTTCCTTAATCTCTGAAGGGCACCCCCCGTCAATCTTCCTCCTCCTCTTTTTTTCTACTATCTCCTTCTTCAGTTATGGTGTTCCCCTTTTTTTACCAGGGGGGTGCCATGGGAAGCTTCTTTGGAATTGTGACTTATTTACAGTAAAATCCTTAACCCCCAAAAAACCAATAAATTTATTGTGAAATGTTTGAATAGCATGCTGAGTAATGTTCACTAAAAGGTAAAAAAGAAACTGGCTCATGGTTTTGGGTGAGCGCCAACCGGGGGCAGGTGGACAGGCTAAACCGGGCCAATAATGGGAAAAAAGGGGCCCCAAAAGCAATAAAAATCGAGCCGCCCCATTTCGGGGGCCCACTTATTTATAGATGGGGTTGAAAAAATAAATGCTGGGGGTTTTGGGGGAATGGGGTAAATGGGAATCAAATCAAAATGGGAGTTAACCATTACTTTTTGCTGATGATTTTGGGAGAGATTCAAAGAAAGTTGCAAGGTTGGGGGCGAGTTTGGGGGGGTTTTAAGGAAAAAATTTAAAGTGAACATAGAAAAGGGTAATGAGGGGGTTAAAACGTTTTAAATAAAAAAAATTTGGGAATAAATTGGAGGGGGGATTTGGAAGAAGTGAATGTTTTCAAATTTGGGTTGACTTTTCAGCCGGAAAAAGGTTTATGAAGGATGGGGTTAACCATAGAATTGATAAAGGGAAAAAAAGGTGAGTGGTCGTTGAGGTATCTATGGAACAAAAACGTTATCCAGGGAAAGCAAAGAAGGGAATTAAAAAGGGGTATTTACCAACATCTTATATGGGTGTAAAACATGGGTTGCAAATGCTGCAGCGAGGAGGCGGCTGGGGCAGTGGAGATGTCCTGTCTAAGGGCAAAGTGTGGTGTAAATATTTTGGGAAAAATTGGGTGTGGAAAAAGGAGGAGGTGTCAGTTCTAAAAGTATTTGTCAGAGAGGAAAAGGGGGGTTTTTGAGGTGGTTTGGCTTTAGAGAATGGATCAAAATAGAATGACTTGGAGAGTGTATAAATCTGTGGGAAGGAAGGCGGGGTAGGGGTGTCCCCGAAAAGGTTGGGGGGGGAGGGGTAAGGAGGTTTTGTGGGCGGGGGCAGACTTCCCGCAAGCATGTGTGACATTTTAGATAGAAGTGAAAGGGGCGAAATGGGTTTTTGGGGCCTGGCTGTTGGGTTGGGGGAGGGTAATATTTTTGGAAGGGATTCAGGAAAACCAGTTATGATTTATTGGACTTGTTCTAGAAAAGGGGAAATACAATGCCTGACTTTTAAGGGGGGTCTGGGATAGTGACAGTTGGGGAAAGGTATTCTCGCGTGTATCGACCCCTGCAAAACATGTTATGTAGAGTGAGGTGAAATGTTTAATGATGAAAAAGTATTTTGGATGGGGGGTTTTTTTTCTTTTTTTTTCCCCCGCCTCGGTGGGGAGGGGGCTTTTGAAAAAATTAATAAATCTTACATATTGTTCTTTTTTTTTAATGCTGTTTCCCCCCCAAGTTGGAAAACCCCCAAAAAAATGAGGGGAAAAGTCACCCTTCTTCATTCAGTGCTGCTTAAAAATTTTCTCTAACAGTTCATATGACCCCAAGGGGTTTCAGCATCCCCCTTTTTTAGAGTGCAGGCATTTTTTGGCCCCTTTGGGTTTTGTGGTTCCCCCATGAATTTTTAATAATAAACTAGTATATTATTTTTCAGATATCACTTATCCCTAAAAGTTTTGGGAAAAAAAATTTTATCCCGAGACAGTTGGATAAAGGTCCCCAACAATGAAAAAAAAAGAAAAGAAGTTTGATTTAGAGGAACAAGAAGTATATCGGGGAAACTCTCGAGTTATTTATAACATTACTCTGATTATTTTGTAAAAAAGTGTTTAAAGTCTTGGGGGTTTAAAGTGATGTTCTTGTGAACACCAGGTGTCACCAAGGGAAAAAGTCAATGGTCTTAGTGAAGAATTGGCCATGGGAAATTTACTCTACAATGAGAACCAACTGTCAGCAAACCATAAATGGATGGCTCTGGGGGGGGGCAAACAGGTATTTAAAAAAACCATTGGCATTTATCTTTCCTTTATCTCTATTTGAAAAGTGATCTTGTCAGTATCAAGCTTTTTTTAAATGCTATTTATGTTTATTATAGTGAAGGTGATCCTTATGAATGAAGTATGTTTCCCAGGGGGGGCCCAATGGCACTAACAGAGGCAGATGGGCAGCTGGGTATGTTGACTTGGTCTTGTCTAATTTCTTGTAATTTGGGGGATTAATATCTTGTTTTCTGCTTCACTACAGATACCTATGACGGGTTTTTAAGGGCCATTATATAGTAAAGTGAACATCTTGTTTTTTGGGTCATCTGTGATGCTACAAAATTTTTAATAATAAATTTTTTAAATTACTTTATGAGACACCATGAGTAAAGGGGCAGCTTCCATGAAACTAACCTTTTAGAGAATCACATGAAATTTTTTGTAATTTTAAAATTCTGAAACTAAAAAAATAAATTAATACCCAGTTGGGTTTGAACCTTTTTTGTTCCCCCAATCAGATAGATTAATGTAAAAAATTTTTCCCATAAACATGACATTGATAAAATGAACAACATTGGGGCACTTAATGTTGCATATTAAAAAATACTTTTGTGGTGTGGTTTATGTATTTTACAATATTTTGGTGGGGGAAAACCCCACCCCCCCAATTATCTTTCATATTTTGGGGCCCCTAAAGTTGTTCAGGCATTTAATTTGGGGGGGGTTTTGAAGACGTAAAATAAATTTTCATGGTCCATTTGGGGGAGTAGCATGTCCCTTTGCGTTTAAATTTTTCCCCCAAAAATCAGTAGGGAAACTTATATGGCAGGGGGGGGTTTCCCCAGGCACTGCGGGGGGCGGGCCGAAAGCAAAACCCCCTTTTTTTCCTTTTTATAAATGCATTATAAAAGCCAGATAACATTAAAAAGTAAAATACAAAACCGTTCATTTAAAATTATTTCCTCAAAATATTTGTAGTCTTAATATGGGAAAAAAAAGGTGGTAGTATTTAAAAAAGAATTCAGGTGTGGTAGGTGGGTACCCCCCCCACCCCCCCTTTTTTGGGGGGGAATCGGGGGGTCGACAAGTGAGGTATCCTTCCGCGGGGGGGAAATTTTCCGACTGTGGGGGGTTTTTGACAAGGACTTGCAACTTACCACAGCACAAGTAAAAGGGCGGCTCGAGGGGGGCCCAGCTCTGCATTGTCTTTTCCCCGCTAACACGTGATCTCCTTAAAGCTCTGGTAAAAACCCACCATAACAGGGGGGGGAATTGTTTAAAACAAAGTGACGTCATACTTTGTACAGGCAGTAACTCTCCCCCTGATGCCATGCCCAAAAAAAAGCCCCGACAGTCGCCTGCCGACGGAGACTGGGGCTTGACAACTGTCATCCTCTGGGAGTCGGGGAATTTAAAAAGTGATGGTCGGGGAAAGGGCGCCCCCGACGGTTTCCCCCCCTGTTTTAACGGGCCCTGAGGGGGGGGGGGTGAAAAGCGGCTCTTTATGGGGGTTTTTGGGCAGGACAAGGGGGCCGGCCCCCATGGAGGACTTTTCGGCACGCTGGTTTCCAATGTTTTTCCCCAACATGGATGTTTTTCAGAGATGGAGTGGCGGGTTAGGGGGCCAAAAACCCAAAACCCCAGAAAAGAGGGGCCCACTCCGCCCCAAACCCCTTTTCCCCCTTAGCTGGATCTAAACAGATCTTAAGGCCCCCCATGGTCTTAAACCCCATGAGCAAATGCCTAAAAAAAGATGTTAATAACTAAAAATTTTTCTGACCCCCCTTTTTGGGGGCATGGGGCATAAAATTCTGGGTTTGTAAAACCCACGGCCCCAAAGGGGGGTACCTGAAACACCTCACAATGACTGTTTTGGTCAGCATGGCTGCATGAAACCATGGGGGGGAAAAAAGGGGAAAAAATGGACAATGTTAACCACCAAAAACCCGTATCAAGGAAAAGCAAAAAGGCTTCCGATGAAGTGTGGACTGCGAGAGGCCCCCACGGGCTGTCATCCCCCCGTAAAGGGGGCCCCTGGGCGGGCCCCACGTCCCCGGAGTCCTGGCTGGGGGTCGGGGGGTTTTGGGGGTGGGTCTGGGGGTCCTGGAAGGTCGTGCGGGGCTCAACACCGGCGTGAGGCACTCTTTTTTATGCTGTGGCCAAACACCCCGGGGGGGCCCCGGGGAAGCATTGTGGGGCAGGGGCGGAATTTTTAAACCCCCCGACGGGGGGACTATCTTTTTTGGGGAAAATTTTTTGTGCCTTTTCCCCCCCAACTACGGGGGGGCCCCCCGGGTCACGGGGGTCCCGGGGGGGGCGTTTGGGGGTGTCCGACAAGATGCTGCGCAACTTGGGGACTCACGGGGAAATAGACTGGGTTGGGGGGGAAAAACAAATTGCCTTCCTGGTGCTGAGCACGGGGGAAAGAATGACCCCCCATAAAGGGGCTGAGGTTAATAACACTCAGAATGGTAATGACCTTTCTTCCCTTTAAATTTAAACAGGAAAACCCGGGCCCTTTTAAAAGGGGGGGGCTGGCGGGGGTGTGCGAAAAACGCTTGAACTTAGATGGAGGGGGTTGGAAAGTCGTCTTCCCCCCCCCCCCCTGCGTGATGACCTCCCCTTTTTTCTCGGCTTGGCCCAAAAAGGGTTTTCTGTTCGCCCCGAAGACCCGTTGCTGGGGCTGCAAAAAAGTGCCCCCGGGGGGTTTCACAGGCGGGGGCCCCTAAGAAAGGGGATGGGGGGACTGGCAAAGTACCAGCAGGGGGGAAAACCTTGCTCCCCAGGGGGTTTTTAATTTTTTCGATGGCGTTAAAGGCGCCCAGGACTTCGTCCGGGGGGGCCCAAATCAATTATCAAAATACCTGGAGAGGGGGGGGGGCATCCCCAGGGATCCCCCCCGGCAGAGGGGGGTGATGTCTTCAAGTTTTCCCATCATCATCAGTGACCCCCGGAAACCCAAAATTTTAAAAAAAAAACTTACCCCCCCTCAGCAAAACGGGGGGGGGCTTTCCCCGGGTTTTGGGACTCATTGGGCGCTAGTAAATTGTTAAAGTAATGGCGCTGATCCTACGCGGGAAAAAAAATTTTAAAAATTTTTCTTTTTTTGAAATGACTTAAAAGTCCTTTTTTAAATCAAAGGGAAAAAAAACCCCGGGGGCCCCTTTCCCCAGCTACCGAAAAAAATGTTTTTAATCGGCGAGCGGGGGTTTTCATGTCGCCCCTTTTTAAATTCATCTTGGGAGGGGGAACCCCAAGTCTAAAAAACATACTGGCCCGACTGTCAAAAAAAAGGGGGCGGGCGGGAATGACTTGATGTCCATGCGTGCTTCCGTTTGGGTTTTTGCCTCCCATCGGGGGGAAAAACTCGCCCCCCCCCCCAAGGGTCCTAAAAAAAAAGGGCATCACCCCCGGGCCCAAAAGCTTGGGTATCAGGGGCCCCCCGTGTCTTAGTCATGACGTCAATAAAAAACCCAAAAAACAAGTCAGGGAAAAAGGGGGGAAAGAAAAATAAAAAAAAAGAATTGATAGGGAAGTCGGCTAGAACTCAGCACAGAGTCAGAGAGGACACAGCACGGTGTTACTCGATAAACTGCTTATTTGTTAAAAAGATGCGAAAATTTTCGTAAAAAAAAGGGGTAACTCTGAAACTAAAAAGGGAAAATTTGGTTTTAAAAATAAATTTAAACTGCGGGTATTTACAGGGGCAAAGCAATGGCAAAAAAAACTGGAAGAAAAATTCAAAAAAAAGAATGAACTGGAGAACAGGTAAAAAAAGAAAAAAATGCACAAATTAAATTTTTTTAAACGGGGTTTTTTACAAACTGTCTGTTTTTCATGCTTGCTCATCCCCAACAAAAATTTTGGGGGGTGGGATTTTTCAATTAGATATGGCAAAAAATATGAATTCCGCGGGGAAGGAAAAAGGGGGGACAAAAAAATTGATAATAACGGGGGATGCAATGGTATAAAAAAAGTCACAAAAATTTCTGTATCAAGTTTCCAAATTCCACAAAAAAATGCAATTAATAAAACCCCAAAAAGGTAAAAAACAATAATAATGGGGGGAAAAATTTTCAATTGGGTAAATAGTGTACACTGACAAAAAAAAAAAATTGTCAAAAAAATTTTGGGGGTTAAAAAATATGGAATTTCACAGGAAATTATTCCCCAAAACTGAAAAAGGGCAAATAAGCGGGGTTCCCCAAAAATTAATGGGGGGGCTGAAATCCCTCAAAAAAGGGGCATAAAAAATAGTAAAATGCAATACAGGGAAAGGAGCATAAGCAAAAAAAAGGCAAAAGAAATATTGGGGGAGCAATTAAATGGGGGCCCGGGAAAATTCAGGTGTCTAGTCACAAATTGTTGAATTCAAAAAAGAATGAAAAAAAAAAACTGACATAGCAAGTTTAAAATTACACTTTGAACACACCCAAAAATCAGAACTGTGCAGGGTTGTCAACAGACAACCCCCCCTTTTTGGGGCAACAATCAAAAAAATAGCAGACCCCAAGGGGGTTTCTGGTAAAAAAATACATGGGTAGCACAATGAACAACTTTGAGGGAAATAAAAATTTTAAAAAATTTTTTGGGGGGAAGGTGCAGGGAAAATGAAATTTAAAATCAAAAATGGGGTGAAAAAAGCAACCCAAAATTTTTTCCCCCCAAAGATGGCAAATTACACAAAATGTGCACTGCTAGGGGAAAAAAACAATTCCCCTAAAAAAGGGGGTTCAGTGAGGGGCTGTGGGGGGGGCAATTAAATTATGTCAAAAAATCTTAGGGGGAAAAAACCCGACAAGTCACTGTTTCCAACTTTGATTGTAGATGGAAAATAATACAAATGGCAGTTTTCCCCCCTCCCGGGGGGTGCTGGGGCCGGGTGTGGCCCCGGGGGCCCCACCCCCAGCACTTGTGAACTTCTTGGGGTTTTTCAGTGGCTTATAAAAAAATTATTTTAAAAACTTGGGAAAAACGGGGGGAAAAGGGGGGGCCAAAAAATCCCCCGAAAAAAAAGGGAAATTTAGTAAGGAAAGGAAAAAATGAGCTGAGCGCTGTGTTGTGTTTTCACTGGGAACGTGTCCAAAAAGGGGCTGACCGTGGGTTTTGAAAAACCCCGGACACGGTGAACTTTCAAACAAAAAAAAAAATACTGGGAAAGATGCAAGGTATTACTGCAAGGGACCAATCAAAATATCCCAAAAATTACTTTAAATTTTTTTTGGGGAAATTTTTAGATATGGTTTTTTTAAAAAAAAAAATTTAAAACCTGCATAGCTGGGGGAAGGGGGAAAAAGGGGGGTTTATTGGGCCCCCCGGGGGGAAAAGGAGGGGGGTGCTGGGGGCCCTTCCGGGACAAACAAAAAAGGGTTCCCAGTGGTCAAAAAAGGGGAATTGGGGGCCGGCTCGGGGAAAAAACCACACAGACGGCGGACTGGAAAAGGGAAAGTAAAAAGTGGAAGTGGTGAAGAGTAGGTGATTGGTGGTGTAGGGTAGGCTTCAGCCACGCCCAAAAGTGGGCCCCCGTGGACACAAACCCACACCCAAGGGTGACCTCACCTCGCATCTCTTGTAGCTGTAGTAAGAGGGGAGGGAGGCTGGATAAGAAAAGGGGGGGGAATGCTGGAAATTGGAAAATAGGAGATGGTTTTCCCTGACTGGGGCCGGGGGTGGAGGGCGCCCTGATGCCTTTTTCCCCTTTTTTTGGAGAAATCGTGGATGATCCTTTTACTCAGGCACCCCGGAGGCGCTGGAGATGACGGAGGTGCTATAAGCCAGGGGGATAACTGGATGATCCCGGGGTGGCTGATGGTTTTCCCCTTCACTACAAGAACAAAATATCTCCCCGTCCCCCCACTATCACCACTGTTTTTTATTCTTGGCTTACTTTTTCATCAGTGCAGAATGGAGCGTGGGGTGTAGGAACGGCTGTTGACAGATGAACTTTTTGGGAAATGGTGTAGGCCCGGGTGCAGAGCGGGGGGACCAGGAAGCCAGCTTGGGGGAACCTGCTTAAGGGTAGGCTGGAGGTGGGCAAAAACAGGGAGCGCAGGCTGACTTTGGTGGGCCTCGGGGGGCAGCATGGTCCACGAATATAAAAGGGACTGAGTATAGGTGCACAGTAATCATTCAGTCAAGTGGTAATTGTTCAGTCAAGCATTCAGTCAAGTCAGTGTCATTCAGTCGTATTCAGTCAAGTCAGTAAGTCATTCAGTCAATTTCAGTAAGTCATTCATTTATTTAGTGTGCAGTCTTCAAAAACCTCATTTTTTCTCTTTTTATGTCACAGTGATGTTTCATTACAGCCACAGGTTATCTTTTGTCTAATATGTATTCTTTTTTCTTGTTATTCAAAGACTTAACTCGAAACCTTTTCTTCCCCTTTCGCAACATTTGTATGCCTACTGGGTGCCATGATTTTTTGATTTAAGATATAGCAAAAAAAATAGTATGAAAAGAAACACAGTGAGATGTATAAACCAAACTGAAGGCGGGGAGGATGGTGTGGGTGGTGAGGGGGGGATGGGGGGGGTCTATTGACTCAGTGGTGTAACCCAACTATTACAAAAACATATTTTTCACATTAAACAAACCTGCAAAAAGGTAGAGTGCTTTTATTTTATGAGCCTGTTACTAGTGTTGTAATGGGGGAATGTTCGGGATAACAATAAACTCTACAATTTCTAATTTTTTTTTTTTTTTTTTTTTCAACAATGGGCTCCCCCCCAGGCAGGGTGACCCAAAAAAAGAAAACCCCCAAAAAAAGAAAATACTTTCATCATCATTCAACATTTTCACCACACTCATACAAATCACTGTCTTTAAGGGAGTCAGATACGAAGCGAAAAAGCCCCCCAGCTGTCCTATCTCAGCCCCCTCCTTTAAAGGCAGGCATTGTATTTCCCCTTTCGGGATCAAGCCCAAACTAAATCAATTAACGGGTTTTCCCCTGCCCCTTTCAAAAAATTTTCCCTGTCACACTCCAACAGATCGTCATGCCCAAAAAAACCATTTTCCATTCACCCCATCTCCGCTCACACATCCTTGCTGGAAGTCCAACCCCCGAAAAAACCCCCTTTACCCCTTCCCCCCAATTTTTCTGGGGCGACCCCTACCCCCCCTTTCCTTCCCCCTACAATTTATACGCTTCCAAGTCATTCTCTTTACCATTCCCAAAATGCCCAAAACCACCTCAAAACCTCTTGCCCTCTGACAAATACTTTTAGTAACCCACCTTCCCTAATTTCCCTTCAATTTTCTGCATAATTTTTACACCACACATTGCCCTTGACAGGACATTCCACTGCCTCCCCGCCCCCCTCCTCGCTGCACATTTTAACCCCTGCTTCACACCCCTAAAGTGTTGGTACCACTTCTTTGCATTCCTTCTTTCCCCCTGGATCGTTTTGTCTCCACAGAACCCCTGCACCACTCACCTTTTTTTCTTCATCAATTCTATGGTTAACCTCATCCTTCTAAACCCATCCGCTGACACCAACTCCCCAAAATCTAAAACATTTTTTCTTTCCCCTAATCCCTCTCCAATGTGAATCCAATTTTTTTTTTATTTAAATGGATACCCCCATCACCCCTTTCTCTTATTATGTTCACTTTTAACTTTCTACCTTTTCACACTCTCCCAAACTGTCCCCAAAAATTTAACTTTTCTTTTGAATCTCCCCTAAGACAGTATCATCAAAAAGTAAATGTGTCAACTCCCATTTGCATTTAATTATAATTTAATCCCCCCCCTCTTAACACCCTAGCATTTCTTTTTTTCAACCCTCTATAAAAATATTAAACAACCATGGTGACATTACACATTACAATTTCTAATATTTAATATAAATCATTAGTATAAAAAAATCAAAACTTTTTTTAAAACATGTCTTTTTCTTTGGGAAATTTCTTCTAATCCTTGGGATTGATATCACATTTTATATATACAAAGTCACAAACAAATAAAAAGGGAATTATAATAAACAAGTAAAATAAAACCCCCGTGCCTCCCCTGTCAAAGTCTGCCCCCTTCCTTGGGCTTACGCCGACCAACCCAGTTCTAAAACTCAATCATCATGTCAATTTAAATTCCTTGCACTTTTTCTCAGACACACCGTCTCCGTGGTACCCCCGGCTGACACACCGTCTTGGACCCACGCCTACCTTCACCAGTGCGACATTCATCCTAAGGAAACCTTTCCACGTATTTGACACTTCAACACTCCAGTTAACCCTGTCGTGTCACCTGACCCCAGGTTTCCACCCTGCCTTTCCACAATACTAAGGTATCCGTGTCACCTGACAAGCTCACGGTTTTCACAACCTGGCTTTCCACAAAGCTTCGCCGGTTTTCACCTGACAAAGCTCACCAGGTACAACACCCTGCTTTCACATACTTCTGTCCATGTCCTCACACAAAGTCCCGGTAAAAACCCTGACTTTCCGTGTGTCCATGTCCCCCGGGCACATGCTCACCAGGTAAAACCCGGCTTTTAGGGTGTTCCCTGACGGGGACACACAGGTCCCCGAACTGAAGTCAAGTCCGGGTGTCCCCCTCCGGATCTGGGGAACACTCAAAATCCAGTAGATGCACGCCACAAAAAGTTTGGGGAACACTCTCAAAGGCCGCGATGTCACCGTGAGGAGTCTGGTGAATACCCCAAAGGAGTAGATTTACGCCTAGAAAGTCTGGGGAAAAGGCCCAGTAGATTTGTGAAAATCTAAGGCCTTGTCACCACAAGATATTAAAGTCGGGATAATTGTGAGGTCTGGTGTACACTCCAACAAGTGTATTCTGTGAGAGTCTAGTTACACTGTCAGAGGGGCCAGCAGTCCAACATTGGGTTTGATGATGTCCCCTGGTACTGCCAGCCCGGGGGAACTACCTAACCCCCATTTGGTAGGAGGCTGC
>WNWK01049167.1:0-13298 GCA_009830355.1 Cherax destructor | reverse complement strand
CAGGGCCCCGTGACCGGGCCTCATGTTGGACCAGAGCCTGATCAACCAGGCTGTTACTGCTGGCCGCACGCAGCCCAAACGACGACCACAGCCTGGCTGGTCAGGTACCGATTTTAGGTGCCTGTCCAGTGCCTGCTTGAAGACAGCCGGGGGTTTGTTGGTAACCCCCTGATGTATGCGGGAGGAAATTGAACAATTTTGGGCCCCCTGGATAACCCAAAAAGGCAGACAAAACTTATTTCCATTGCTACACTTTTAAATGCTACACTTATCGACTTGTGAAGCTTCTTTGGACCCATGGTGATTTATTTACGGGAAAACACGAACCAGCAAAAACACAACAAAATATTGTGAATGTTTGAAAGAGCGTTGGGTAATGTTCCCCAATTTAAACAACGCTAGACTGGCGTCCTTTTCCGCTTACGCGAAAGGGGGGGCAGGCAGACAGGTCTGGTACGTTTCGCCCACGATTAATTATCGCTATTTTGAAAAAAATATTTGTTAAAAGCTAACGATTTTTCGTTATTGGAACTATCTTATGGGGGACCACTGTACTTTTAATTACCTTTTAAACTCTACATTTATAAATTCTCCTACCAACATTCTTCCTAATTTTGACTTATAAATGCAGATACAGTGGACCTTGATTATCATAAGCCTTGGATTTCAAATTTTTATTTTTATTTTTCGTAACGTTTTTTTGTCAAAATTTAGCCTTGAAGGTCGCATTTGCCTTTGAAAATAGTCGTCGTCCCAACGCGAAGTGGCCGAGGGCCCCCAAAACCATTCCACACCATTCAAGTCAGTGTGCCATTGTTTTTGAGTGAGTGAACATTGCCCTACGCGTTCATACAATACATTTCGAAAACATGGAACCTCAACTTTTTAAAAGTTCCATTCCAGGAGCTGTTACAACTCAAACGTTCAAAGTCAATCAATATTTCCCATAAGAAATAATGGAAATACAATTAGTAATTGTCCTGCTGTCAGGAGGCATGAAAAATAGTTTTCACTATGATGCTATTATCAACTTGACAGCTTATTTATCTATCACAATTAATCTAATATGACATAAACAAAATAAATAACATAAAAACATGATATACACTCTAGAATGAAAAAATAAGTCAAAGAATGTGGTGGCAGGGGAGGATGGTGGTGGCGGGCATTCTTGGTCCAGCTATGAAAACATTTCCCATTCTTTCCTCCTTTAGACATGTTAGATAAGAGAAAACGGAGAAAATAAATGCTAACTGCATTAGAACACCCGTCGGCTTGACGGAGTGAACAGAATTCTTCGTGTCCAGGCTGGTAACATCAACAACAAAAAAAACTGGTTTTTTTACAAAAATCCCAACCTTCAACTTTTATTTTTTCGTTTATTCATTTAATCTTTTTTCTCACCTTTACTCTACATTAAGACTGCCTCTCCACTGCCCAGCACCACTGCCCTCACCACCACTGCCCTCACCACCACTGCCCCCCTTCCACCACTGCCCCCTTCCAACTGCCTCTCACCACCACTGCCTCTTTCTAACACTGTCTCTCACCACCACTGCCTTTACCAACTGCCTTCACCACCATTGCCCACCCCCACTGCCCCCCACCACTACCTCTTTCCACCACTGCCCACCACCACTGCCTCACCACCACTGCCTACTACCACTCCCCCTAACACTGCCTCAACCAATGAACAAGCTCCAAACAAAATTAATTAATTGTGAAATGTTCGGAAGAGCAAGAGGGTAATTTCACTGGGATAAACAAAGCTACAATGATTCATGATGCCTGCGCCTGGGCGGACAGGTCTGGTACCCTTATTCAAACACGGGACCGTTCGATAGTCAGGATAAAATTTGTTAAAAGTGTTCAAACTGTTGAGGGGGCGTTCGAAAGGGGGGGTTCCACTCTATTCCATTCTTTTTGTGCTTGAACTGGTAAAAAGCCACCAGGGCCCAAAGAAAGCTCTTAGTGCCAGCCCATTGGTAAAGAAGGTAGAAACAATGAAAAAAAAAAGATTTAGAAAAAAAAGTGGTGGTGGTAGTGATTGTGGTAGAGGGCGGTAGTGATGGGGGTAGAGGGGGGTAGTGGTTGTGATGGTGGTAGAGGGTGGTAATGAGGGGGGTTGAGGTGGTAGTGGTTGTGATGGTTTTTGATGGTGGTAGAGGGGGAATTGTGGTAGGGGGGGGAAAGGTGGTAGAGGGTGGTAGTAATGGAGATTTGTGCAATATGGATAGTAGGAAAGATTTGTGGAGGAACACCCCCCTAACAAAGCTGTTGCAAGCCGTGTCGGAACATATACAATGACAATGTCTTGCCCCTTTTTTTGGGAAATTTTAAAGGGGGGCCAGAAACAGAGCTCTCTGGACAGATATTTAGTCCACAGGTGTGCAGTGACTTCAAGCTGGTACTAGTGGCATTAAAAAAAAGGGAAGTAACCCCAGAAAAAACGGGTTTTTGAAGTTTTTTGGGGAAGGGGTTTCCCCCTTCCAAACAGTAACTTCTCCATCCTCTCCCCTCCCGTTTCCCCCATAACAACAACAGTCTTCAATAAAGGTAAGTGGGATGTTATTGTTGTTTTATTCTTCATGTCTCATTGTTTTCTGAGCAAATCTATTTCATGTAAAAAATTTTTTGTTAATTTTTTGGGTGTCTGGAACGGATTAATTGGATTTACATTACAATGGCCCTCTTTTCATACAGCCCCAACTCGAACAATTTGTAAGTGTTTTTTGTAAGTGCTTTTAAGTGTTTTTTTGGGGGGTCTGAAATGACTAATCTTTTAATTCGTCCTTATGGGAACAAATTCATTCGGAACGGCATGAACAGTATTCTGGAAAGAATTATCAACGAAACCGAGGGTCCACTTTTTTTTATGGGAAAATGGATTTGAGAATGAAATTTTGAATTTCGTCAGACTCTTCGTTAATTACGATAATCAAGGGTCCATGTATCCATCCTGATAATAATCTCTTGTTAAACTGCAAAAAAATTAAAGCTCACCTGAAAAAAGTGTCATTATCATACAGCAAGTAAGGCAAAACCGTTTTAGTGCCAGCAAGAACATAAAAAACAGTGGAACCTCTGTTTCCTCTGCATTATTGTCGAACAAATCAGTTTTCAAAGAAATTAAAAAATTCCGGGGTTTTTCCCTTTCTTGGTTGTCAACCACAATGCGAATGGCTGGGCCGTGCCCCCCCCCCTTCTTCCCACCCCCCCACTGTTTCCCCCACCCACCCCAATGTTTCCCCACCCCCCCCTGCCCCCCACCACTCCACTGGGGAGGTACAGAAAAGTTTTTTTACGAGTTTTTTGCAGTACCGGATTGACGATTTTAAAATTTGGGACACAACCTTACGAAAGATGATATTACGGTTCGGCAGGGGGGGAAAAAATTTTTAGCGCGTGGTCGCCCGCGGGGGGTTAAAACCATTGAGCAGGGGGGGTCCTACTGGGGGGAGACCCATCAAGTGTTTAATGCTGCGAGACAAGTGTTTTCTGAAAAAACCAACAAAATTATATCAGTCAGCAAGAAAAAATACCAGGCTTCAAGACAGCAAAGGATCGTTTACCTTGCTATTTTTTGGTAATGCATCAGGTGTTTTTGTGAAGCCCATGGTTTTTACTCCTAAGAATCCTCATGTTTTAGGAAAAAGGGAAAGTTTTTCCTTCCCAAAAAAGTTTATTGTCCGGGGAGCTGAGTCTGACCCCGCAACCACTAGGTGAGTACATTTCATACATTTTTATATGGGAATTTGGGGAACCCAAAAAATTGTCAATGGAAATACGACCTGACTTTTTTTAAACCTGGTTTCTACACATATGCTGCATTAGATAATCTTCAACCTTTGTGTATATCTGAATAAATTCATATTTTGGGGGGAAAGGGAAAAAATAACCATTCCCCAAGCAGCCACCTTGTTGTGGTTCAGCAGACACCACCCGCCTTTCCCCGCCACCCCGGGGCCCCCCCATCCCGCATTCATCGTATTTCATACGCGTTAAAAAAACCGGCTACAAGCCAGCTGTGTTGTGAAGAATAAAGTGTTTGTTTTGATCTTGAAAACCCGTGGCCTAATGAAGTGTTACTTTGTAAAATAAAAGATGTAAACATAAGTTTGTGTGACTGACTGACTGACTGACTTGACTGACTGAAAAACTGACTGACTTGACTGACTGAATTTTCTTTTACTGACTTGACTGACTGACTTACTGAATGACTTGACTGACTGACTTGACTGACTTACTGAATGACTTGAATGACTTATTTAAAATTTTCTTCTGAATGATTGACTGACTTACTGAATGACTTGACTGACTTACTGAATGACTTGACTGAAGAATGACTTGACTGACTTACTGAATGCTTTACTGCTTACTGAATGACTTGACTGACTTACTGAATATTGACTGACTTACTAAACTTGATGACTTACTGAATGGCTTTGACTTAAAGTTAGACACTCAGTTCCCCCCGAC
Organism: Cherax destructor; assembly: GCA_009830355.1. Lineage (NCBI taxonomy): Eukaryota > Metazoa > Arthropoda > Malacostraca > Decapoda > Parastacidae > Cherax > Cherax destructor. The sequence continues at coordinate 8,819 of WNWK01049167.1, read as the reverse complement.
TTCAGTTCAAGAACCCACTATCCACCCCCAGCCCAGTAGGGCCACAGCATCCTTTTCCCTCACTTCAAAACCAAAACACCAGCACCCACAATTTAAGGTAAATACTATTATTTCTATTACATTTGTAGTCTTAAGCGTAAAAAAAACATAATAAACATGATAATGAACTACAATTCATATTCACTTTTATTTTTTAATTTCTGTTGGCTAAAAAAAATTTTTTGGCTTTTTGGGACTCCCGGGGAAGTAACCCATTTTTCCCATTATTTTTTAATTTTTAAAACCAAAAAATTTCTAACACGCTTTTCAGGAACGTAACATTCGGACTGCAGCCTTTTGTTGTGTTATTAATGGTTTGAGGTGATTTATTGTTGTTGAGCCCCATGTGCAGATTCCATAGGTGAGATAGGGGAAAATGAGTGAGTGATAAAGGGAAAGGAGAGCTGGTTGAGGAACATAGTACCTCATCTTGGATAGTATTCCTACGGTCTTGGAGACTTTTTTGGAAATTTGTTGTATATGTGTCTGAAATTTGAGGCCACTGTCAAGGTGGATTCCTAAGAATTTTCCCTCTGTGAGTTTTGTGACAAGTGATCCATTTATCATTATGTTAAGTGGAACATTTGTAGCTCTGTTCCCAAACTGAATGAAATAGGTTTTGTCAACATTGAGAGTAAGCTTGTTAGTCATCATCCAAGTAAATATTTTTTTTATTAACACATCGGCCGATTCCCACCAAGGCAGGGTGGTCCGAAAAGAAAACTTTCATCATCATTCACTCCATCACTGTCTTGCCAGAAGGGTGCTTTACACAACAGTTATAAAACTGCAACATTTACACCCCTCCTTCAGAGTGCCGGCACTGTACTTCCCATCTCCAGAACTCAAGTCCGGCCTGCCGGTTTCCCTGAATCCCTTCATAAATGTTACTTTGCTCACACTCCAACAGCACGTCAAGTATTAAAAACCATATGCCTCCATTCACTCCTATCAAATACGCTCACACATGCTTGCTGGAAATCCAAGCCCTCGCACACAAAACTTCCTTTACCCTCCCTCCAACCTTTCCTAGGCCGACCCCTACCCCGCCTTCCCTCCACTACAGATTTATACACTCTGAAGTCACTCTGTCTCGTTCCATTCTCTCTACATGTCCAAACCACCTCAACAACCCCTCCTCAGCTCTCTGGACAATCGTTTTGGTAATCCCGCACCTCCTCCTAATTTCCAAACTCCGACTCTCGCATTATATTCACACCACACATTGACCTCAGACATGACATCTCCACTGCCTCCAGCCTTCTCCTCGTTGCAACATTCATCACCCATGCTTCACACCCATATAAGAGCGTTGGTATAACTATACTCTCACATTCCCTTTACTTCCATGGACAAGGTTCTTTGTCTCCACAGACTCCGAAGTGCTCCACTCACCCTTTTCCCTCATCAATTCTATGATTCACCTCATCCTTCATAGACCCATCCGCCGACATGTCCACTCCCAAATATCTGAATACATTCACCTCCTCCATACTCTCTCCCTCCAATCTGATATCCAATCTTTCGTCACCTATTCTTTTGTTATCCTCATCACCTTACTCTTTCCTATATTCACTTTCAATTTTCTTCTTTTACACACCCTACCAAATTCATCCACCAACCTCTGCAGCTTCTCTTCAGAATCTCCCAAAAGACAGTGTCATCAGCAAAAGCAACTGTGACAACTCCCACTTTGTATTTGCTTCTTATCTTTTAGCCCAACACCTCTTGCCAAGACCCTCGCATTCACTTCTCTTACAACCCCATCTATAAATATATTGAACAACCACGGTGACATCACACATCCTTGTCTAAGGCCCACTTTACTGGGAAATAGTCCCCTTCCTCCTACACACTCTAACCTGAGCCTCACTATCCTCATAAAACTCTTCACTGCTTTCAGTAACCTTCCTCCTATTCCATACACCTGCAACATCTGCCACATTGCCCCCTATCTACCCTATCATACGCCTTTTCCAAATCCATAAATGCCACAAAAACATCTTTACCCTTATCCAAATACTGTTCACCTATATGTTTCACTGTAAACACTTGGTCTACACACCCCTACCTTTCCTAAAGCCCCCTTGTTCATCTGCTATCCTGCTTTCTATTTTACTCTTAATTCTTTCAATAATAACTCTACCATACACTTTACCAGGTACACTCAACAGACTTATTCCCCTATAATTTTTGCACTCTTTTGTCCCTTTTGCCTTTATACAAAGGAACAATACACGCTCTCTGCCAATCCCTAGGTACCTTACCCTCTTCCATACATTTATTAAATCATAGCACCAACCACTCCAAAATTATATCCCCACCTGCTTTTAACATTTCTATCTTTATCCCATCAATCCCAGCTGCCTTACCCCTTTCATTCTACCCACTGCCTCACGAACTTCCCCTACACCCACAACTGGCTCTTCCACACTCCTACAAGATGTTATTCCTCCTTGCCCTACACACGAAATCACAGCTTCCCTGTCTTCATCAACATTTAACAAATCCTCAAAATATTCTCTCCATCTTCCCGATACTTAACTCTCCATTTAATAACTCTCCTCTCCTATTTTTAACTGTCAAATCCATTTGTTCTCTAGGTTTCCCTCAACTTATTAATCTCATTCCAAAACTTTTCTTATTTTCAACAAAATTTGCTGATAACATCTCACCCACTCTCTCATCTGCTCTCTTTTACATTGCTTCACCACTCTTTAACCTCTCTTTTTCTCTCCATATACTCTTCCCTCCTTGCATCACTTCTACTTTGTAAAAACCTCTCATATGCTAACTTTTTCTCCCTTACTACTCTCTTTACATCATCATTCCACCAATCGCTCCTCTTCCCTCCCGCACCCACTCGCCTGTAACCACAAACTTCTGCTGAACACTCTAACACTACATTTTTAAATCTACCCCATACATTTTCGACCCCATTGCCTACACTCACTAGCCCATCTATCCTCCAATAGTTGTAAATACTTTCTGTAATTCAGCATTTACAGTGTTGGCTAGTGTGACTGGGCATGGGTGAGAGAAGACGTATGTAGTGTCATCTGCAAATAGTATGGGTTTGAGAAGTTGAGATGCATTTGGTAGGTCGTTTATGTAAATGAGAGAGAGAAGTGGGCCAAGAACACTTCCCTGTGGGACACCAACTGTAATTGTTTGTGTGGAAGAATTAGCTCCATTTGTGGACACATATTGGCTTCTGTCACTAAGGTATGACTTTAGGTAGTTGAGGGAGTGCCCTCTTATACCATAGTGTGATAATTTTAACCCTTTTGGGGTCGGTGCCGTACTAGTACGTTTTACGAGCAGGGGTCGGTGCCGTACTAGTACGCGTAAATTCTAGCGGCCTCAAATTAAGCGGGAAATGGCTAGTAGGCCTACATATGAAAGAATGGGTCTGTGTGGTCAGTGTGCGTAGTATAAAAAAATCCTGCAGTACACACTGCATAATGAGAAAAAAAAAACTCCAACCGTTTTTTAGTTTAAAACAGCGACTTTGCAGTCTATTTTCGTATGGTATTTATTGATGTATTCTCGTTTTCTTAGTCTCATTTAATAGAATGGAAGACATATTACAGAAATAGAAATGATTCTGATTAGTTTGACAATGACAAGTACCTTGAAATTGAACTAAAAGTAGCGAAAATGTTCGATTTTAGCAGATGTTCAAGAGTAAACAAATCACACCATGTGTCCAATACACATCAACTGACAAGTCTAATATTCTTGCACAAGTGTGCTGATATTATTTACAGTAGAACGTCATTTAGCACGATAGTTACGTTCCTGAAAAAGTCGTGTTAGATAATTTTGTCTTAAATAATTAACAGAACTTATGGGAAAAATAGGGTTACGTGTTTGAGAGTCCCCAAAAAGCCAAACAAGTTTTTTTAGACCAACATATCTTGCAAAAATTGAAGGCGAATATGTAATTTTAGTTCATTGTCATGATCTATTACTGCTTAAGACTACAAATGCAATAGAAATAATAGTATTTCTTACCTTAAATTGTGGGTAATGATGTTTGTGGATGGTAGTGAAGAGTGGATATGGATGGTGTGGCCCTACTGGGCTGAGGTGGATAGTGAAGTTCTTGAACTGAAGTTGATGGTTGAACTGAGTGTCTAACTTTAAGTCAGTCAAGCCATTCAGTAAGTCAGTCAAGCCATTCAGTAAGTCAGTCAAGCCATTCAGTAAGTCAGTCAAGCCATTCAGTAAGTCAGTCAAGCCATTCAGTAAGTCAGTCAAGTCATTCAGTAAGTCAGTCAAGTCATTCAGTAAGTCAGTCAAGTCATTCAGTAAGTCAGTCAAGTCATTCAGTAAGTCAGTCAAGTCATTCAGTAGGTCAGTCAAGTCATCCAGTAAGTCAGTCAAGCATTCAGTAAGTCAGTCAAGTCATTCAGTAAGTCAGTCAAGTCATTCCCAGTAAGTCAGTCAAGTCGTCCAGTAAGTCAGTCAAGTCATTCAGTAAGTCAGTCAAGTCATTCAGTAGGTCAGTCCGTCATTCAGTAAGTCAGTCAAGTCATTCAGTAAGTCAGTCAAGCCATTCAGTAAGTCAGTCAGCCATTCAGTAAGTCAGTCAAGTCATTCAGTAGGTCAGTCAAGTCATTCAGTAGGTCAGTAAAGTCATTCAGTAAGTCAGTAAAGTCATTCAGTAAGTCAGTCAAGTCATTCAGTAAGTCAGTCAAGTCATTCAATAAGTCAGTCAGTCTTCAATAAGTCAGTCAAGTCATTCAGTAAGTCAGTCAAGTCATTCAGTAAGTCAGTAAGTCATTCAGTAAGTCAGTAAGTCATTCAGTAAGTCAGTCAAGTCATTCAGTAAGTCAGTCAAGTCATTCAATAAGTCAGTCAAGTCATTCAAAGTCAGGATTCAAAGTCAGCAGTTCAGTAAGTCAGTCAAGTCATTCAGTAAGTCAGTCAAGTCATTCAGTAAGTCAGTCAAGCCATTCAGTAGTCAGTCAAGTCATTCAGTAAGTCAGTCAAGTCATTCAGTAAGTCAGTCAAGCTTCAGTAAGTCAGCCTTTATGTAAGTTTTTTTTTTAAATGCTTTGTAAGTATATTTTTGGGTGTAAAAGGACTAGTCTATTTTACATTATTCCTTATGGGGATAAATTCGTTTAGTAATGGCACTTGAACAGCATTCTAACGAAAAATATCGTAACCGAGGTACCACTGTATATATTATAATATATATATATATATTTTATATATATATATATATATATATATATATATATATATATATATATATATATATATATATATATATATATATATAATTTGTGTGTGTGTGTGTGTGTACAGCCTCTCTCCTCACTTAGCGACGTTCGTACCGATGACTCGGATGTACGACGTGCTAAAAATCAGTATGCATACCTAAATAATGTATATTGGAGCTGATTTTCTCATTTTATTTAATACAATATACACTGTACACTACTGTATAAACATTTAAAATACAGTGGGCCTTCGGTTTTGTTTAAATTTCTTTCCAGAATGCTGTTTGAGTGCCGTTACGAAAGAATTTGTTCCCATAGGACAAATGTAAATTAGATTAGTCATTTCAGACCCCCCAAAAAACCCTTACAAAAGATTTACTAAAAAACACTTACATAATTGTTTGAGTTTGGAGGTGAATGAAACCAAGGGTCCAATGTATCAGAAATGTTATAAATGGTGCAAAAGTGACATTAAACAATATCAAAGATGGTTGACACAAACCCACACCATTATAGATGCTCCTCATTTTAGTAATGAATTCATTTACCGACTTGGTCTTAGGAATAGAACTCCGTTTAAGTGAGGAAAGGCTGTATATATACAGTGGAATCGGTTTTCATCTTTAATCCGTCAGAAGGTTCGAAACCATTTGTACAGAAAACTGAAGTAATATTTCCCATAAGAAATAATGTAAACCAATTAATCCATTCCAGACACCCAAAAATATTAACAAAACATAAATTTTATAGAGAATAACTATAGTTTTACATACAGAAAACAATGAGAAATAAATATAAAGCACTAATGAAATGGATAAATGAACATTTAACATCACTTTTACCTTTATTGAAGACTCTTGTCGATGGAAGACGGCGAGGAGGGGAGAGGGAGGAGAGGTTGTTTGGAAGGGAAATCCTCCATAAGGACTATAGGTATCAAAGCCCTACCCCAATTCCCTTTCTTTGTCTTTTACTGGCACTAGGACCAGCTTGAGAGTCACTGGATCCCTGCACACAAAAAATCTGTCCAGAGAGGCCTGTTTCTGGCGTCTCTTTAAGATTTGCCTAAATGGGACATGGCATTGTCATTGAACATATTGCTAACACGGCTTGCAACAGCTTTGTTAGGGTGATATTTCTCCTAAAAATTTTTGCACAAATGTCCTTAATTGCTGAAGAAGGCACATTCCCCCCTATCTCTTCCTCCCCCTTGAAGCAATTTCTCAGCTAAGGTCTGTTGCTGTTCCAGATGAAGGTCTTGCAGCTTTTCCCCCTGTGGTCATCCACCAACTCTTCCACATCCTGGCCACTCACCTCCAACCCCATAGATTTCCCCAAAGACAAATAGTTTCCCACAAGGCTCACTGAACGAGTAACAAAGGCAGACTGAGTCATGAACAAAATGAGAATGCTCCGGCAGGCGGGCGTGTCTGGTAGGATGATTTCCAAGCAGATACGAAACGAAAATTTACAAAAAAAAACCGGTCAAAAACTGAATTGTACGATAACCGGACCGGACGAAGTCAGGGTTCCACTGTATATATACATATACATATACACACACAGTAGATCTTTGGGTAACACACGATGTTATACGTATATATAAGATAAAGATAAAGATATTGTAGAGTGTCAGGTGGGAGCTCCTATACACCAGCACCATACCTACATGAAATATATGACTTAAATTTAAAGCACCCCAGACTGATTATTATTATTTCCATCGACATACAGTGGACCCCGGTTTACGATAGTCTCCAAACTCGCCTTTTATGTAAGTTTATTTTTGTAAGTGCTTTTGTAAGTGTATTTTAAGGGTCTAAAAGGACTAATCTAATTTACATTATTCCTTATGGGAATAAATCTGTTCAGTAATGGCACTTGAACAGCATTCTTTAACGAAAAATGACGTAATCTGGGGGGCCACTGCACCTTGTTCACTGAGTTTAATAATTTCTAACAGCTACCTTTAGATGCCATCATAGATGAGAAAGAACAAGTAGTAAATAAGAGAGAAGGAGACACTGAAAATTGTAAACCATGAAGGTGTAAGGGGAATTACTCGGTGAGACACGATAACCTCTTTTTGGGGTCGGTCTTGTAATATTACAGCTTTTTAAGCCAGTGTCAGTCCCATAATACTCCGGCAAAATTTTAGCGGCTTCAGATCTGGCGGGAGAAAGCTGGTAGGCCTACATGTGAGAGGATGGGTCTGCATGGTCAGCATGCTTGGTATAAAATTCTGCAGCACACAGTGCATAATGAGAAAATAAACTGCGACTTTGTTTTTGGTTTAAAACAGCGATTTTGCTGTGTATTTCGTATGGTATTTATGGTTGTATTCTCGTTTTTTTGGTCTCATTTGATAGATTGGAAGATATATTACAGAAGTAGAGATGATTTTGAATGGTTTATAGAATAAAAGTAGCGTGAAATTGAGCTCAAAGTGGGGAAATGTTCCTTTTTTGCCAATGTTCAGAGAAAACAAATCATGTCACGATCCAATACATGTCAACTGGGGGGTCTAGTATGTGTTCACAAATGCGCTGATATTATTTATACAATTATTACAATAATGCAGTAGTCTGCATAACAGTAAACCTTCAAAATGAAAAGCAAGTGTAATATAAGAGGGGCCTTGAGATTTACTAATGAACAGAGAAAATGTTATTTTAGTGCCAGGAATATTTGAAGTGTTTATTCAAGACCATATTTTAAATTGGCCTTTTTGAATTTTGTGTGAAATGGGCAAATTAGTAGTTGAAATAGATAAATGGGTGGTGTCTTGTACTTAGTCAATAGAATAAAAGGGGTACTAGCGAAATAGCTGAGTTTGGCGACTAGCACAAGGAATTGGCCGAAAATAGGGCTCAAAGTGGGGGAAATCGCTGAGGTATAAACATCGCCGAGGCCGACAACTTTGCGAGAGTGTAATTCCATAAGTTTTCTATCAAATTTCGTACCTTTTGTTTCATTATTTTTGGTAAAAGTCTTCAACCCCGGGAGCAAGTTTGTGATCAGGGGTTATGACACTCAAAGGCTTAATACCTGTCTACCTTTGGTTCAAACAAGTAAATTGAGTTGGTGAAGCATTTACCCTACAATACAAAAACTTACATTGTGTACAAGTTGTCTTCACATTAATGCAGTGGAATAAATAAATAATGCATTAACCCTTTCACTGTCAGTGCCGAGTACTATGGCTTGCAAGCCAGTGTTGGTGCCGTAGTATTACAACAAAATTCAAGCGGCTTCAAATCTAGCAGGAGAAAGCTGGTAGACTTACATGTGAGAGAATGGGTCGCACGGTCAGTGTGCGCAGTATAAAAATCCTGCAGCACCAGTGCATAATTAGAAAAAAAAACTGAGTGTTTTTGGTTTAAAACGCTGAATTTGAGGTGTATTTTGTATGTTATTTATGGTTGTATTCTCGTTTTTGGTCTCATTTGATAGCATGGAAGATATATTAAGAAATAGAGATGATTTTTATTGGTTTCACTATGAAAAATGCCTTGAAAATTTTAAATTAGCGGAATTGTTCAATTT